>CM045743.1:42720142-42807642 GCA_024760905.1 Plotosus lineatus | reverse complement strand
AAAGCACATGATCGCGTATTCCAAGCTGCCGTACCTGCACTGCCGAACCAAGAAAAGTCAGGAGGAAAGCCAGAGGTGGAGATTTATAGATCTGGCCACGAAGCCATGGGAACTGCTTTTGTTGTTATTCTCGCTTCGCAGGTGTGGGATCTTTGAGGGGAAAAATGAGGCAAGAAGATGAACACCCAAAATAAGTTCACATAATCTGGTACAGTTCAAAAGTCCAATATTAAAGAAATACTTCTGGTCAACTGTTTCTCTGTCGAGACTCAATGAGCACATTGAGAACTGCTTGCTATCTGGAGAGCTACGAGACAAACGTAGTTAATAAAAAATGTCTACTACACCCAAAATCCTGCACGATGTTCATACACACGAGAACCAAAATAGTCAGTTGATGAACAATTATTCATTGAAGGCGGAGCCACTTAATAGTCTCTGAGACATTTTAGTTCAGATAGTATGGAGTGTTAGTATACAGTATACTACACATGTAGTATTGTGTACATTTGTGGGGCCGGTGGCGTAGTGGTGAGGGTGCTGGGCTCATGATCGGGAGGTTGTGTGTTTGAATTCCAGTTAGACTCCCACTGTGCTGAGACCCCTGGGCAAGGTCTTAACCACAAGAGTGCCTCTGTTCACCCAGCAGTCTAAATGGGTACCAGTAAAAATATACTGGTGTTACGTATGCCAAATGGATTCTATCAGATGAGCCCCCAATTTTGTTACGTATGGAATTTAGAAGAAAATTGCCTCGTCAAACCAGCAAAGCAAGACAAACCACGACATAAACTATATACATTTTAATAATATAAACAGAGTAAGGCAAAATAATACCTACAGCTTAAAGCTCAACCAAAATACCACTTGAACAAAGGGTCCCATAATCACTAAGCACCTGCATCATGGTAAATGTAGTAGCGGCGCACGCGCTGGCGAGGGAAAGGCTTGGAATCCCGCGTGCCAAAGGAAACAAATGATTAAAATTCTCGCTTTGGCTGTGGGTGAACGTGGACGATGGACTTTAGCGATGAAGTCCCAAACGACGAAACCTGGGTGAAGTTTCCATGATCCGCCTTGGGTGAGATGAGCTGCTGCGATGAATTTCCTGAGAGGATTTGCGCGCCGAAGAGACTGGGAGAGCCTCGAAGAGACTGGAAGAGGCTGGACAAGACGGGAAGAGGCTGGAGCCAGTCGGCAGCAGGTCCTTAATATAAATTCCCCAAAAGTTCCAGAAAGTTCCATTATCAAAGTTTCTG
The DNA here is from genome assembly GCA_024760905.1 of Plotosus lineatus. Classification (NCBI taxonomy): domain Eukaryota; kingdom Metazoa; phylum Chordata; class Actinopteri; order Siluriformes; family Plotosidae; genus Plotosus; species Plotosus lineatus. Next base: position 42,806,383 of record CM045743.1, on the reverse strand, counting down.
AATCACCTGACCCGCCACCAGGGCGCAGGCGCAACCACGTCCATCTCGAAGTTTCCAGACCCTCTTACAGCTGAGTCATACCATGTGACACTAGTTACAGCCCACTTTGAATCTAATTATGGACACCGTTTACACACTCGCATTTATATACACGCTCCGAACACTGGGAAGTTAACCTGCGATGGACTAGCGTCCCATCCAGGAGGAGTTGAACTCCTGGTCGCTTCACGCTACAGAAACTGGGGATAAGCACCGGCCTGATTAGCCACTAAGGCTTGGGTGTAAAAAAAAAAAATACAGAAGCACTGGGGGTCGACAATGACTAAAACAAGATTTGCATGGTCTGATTTTTATTTGCAAACTTATTTACAGTTTTTAGTACATACAACCCTAAGATTTTTATGATTTATTTTTAAATTTTAAACTCATACAAAGTTATCGTGTCTATTGCACTGAAACACAAGATGAAAACCCAAGATTGTTATGGTTTATTTTTAAATTTTAAAGCATTTCTATTTTAATATCTCCCTGCTCCACCCACAAATACTATTTACATTGGAAGTGGGAGCTGCGCAACTCAACTGGGGAGGTCGGCGGGAGGTGGAAGGAATACTTCGAGGACATCCTCAATCCCAATCCCTCTATGGAGAAGGGAGACCCAGGAGGTTTGGGTGGGAATCCACCCATCACTGGAGCTGAAGCCACTGAGGAAGTCAAAACGCTCCTCAGTGGTCGGGCTCCAGGGGTGGAGGAGATCCGCCCAAAATATCTAAGGGCTCTGGATGTTGTAGGGCTGTCTTTGTTGACACGTCTCTGCAAAGACTGACCTACCTGGGAAAGTCTATGCAGGGGAACTGTAGAGGAGTATTCGACCAATAGTTGAACCTTGGATTCAATAGGCACACTGTGGTTTTTGTCCTGGTTGCAGCACTCTTGACCAACTCTATACACTCCACAGGGTTCTGGAGGGGGAGCCAGGAATTTGCCCCATTTGTCGACATTTTTTGTGGATTTGCAGAATGCTTTCGACCACATCCCTCGGGTTATCTTGTGGGGCATGTTCCGGGAGTACGGCGTTCCGGACCCATTGCTATGGGCTATTCGGTCACTGTATCACAGGTGCCAGTGGTTGGCCCGTATTAGGAACAACAGGTCAAATTAGTTTTCGGTGAGGGTTGGAGTCCTCCTGTCCTTTGTCATCGATTCTCTTCATAATTTTTATGGATAGAATTTCTAGGCACAGCCGCGGCGTTCAATGGTTCTGGTTTGGTGGCCATTGGATCTCGTCTCTGCTTTTTGCAGATGATGTTGTCCTTTTGGCTTCGTCAAGTTGGTACCTTCAGCTCTCATTGGAGCAATTTGCAGTCGAGTGTGAAGCGCCCAGGATGAAAATCAGCACCTTCAAATCCGAGGCCATGGTTCTCAGTCAGAAAAGGTTAGAATGCAGCCTCTGATTCAGGAATAAGGTCCTGTCCCATGTGAAGGAGTTCAAGTATCCCGGGGTCTTGTTCATGAATGAGGGAAGGATGGAGCAAGATATCAAAAGGTGGATTCCTGCAGCCTCTTCTGTAAAGAAGAGCCTGTACTGGTCCGGTGTGGTGAAGAGGGAACTGAGCCGCAAGGCAAAGCTCTCAATTTACCAGTCGATCTACGTTACAACCCTCACTTGTGGTCTTGAGCTTTGGGAAGTAATCAAATGAACAAGATCGTGGCTACAAGTGGCTGAAATGAGGTTCCTTTGCCGGGTGGCAGGGCCCTCCTTTAGAGATAAGGTGAGAAGATCAGCCATCCAGTGGGAACTTGGAGTAGAACCGCTGCTCCTCTGCATTGAGAGGAGCCAGTTGAGGTAGCTCAGGCATCTGGTTAGAATGCCTCCCGAACGCCTCCCTGGTGTGGTGTTTCGGGCAAGTCCAACTGCGAAGAGACCCCAGAGTCGAGCTAGAATACAGTTGAGGGTTTATGTCACTCAGCTGGTCTGGGAACGCCTCAGTGTCTCCCTGGAAGAGCTGGAGCAAGTGGCTGGGAAGAGGAACATCTGGACGTCATGGCTGCTGCCCCTGCAACCTGACCCCTGCGGAAGAAACTGATGATGATGATGATGATGATGCTCCAAGTGTCCATGAAAAACCACTCATGAAAAACCATGAGTGTTTGTTATTTTGATTCAAGCATTATACACTTGGGATAATACTTCTTAACTTCCAGATCATGAACCAATCAGATTCCATTGTAATGCATACTAAACATACTTTACTAGCACACAGTATGTTATTATATTACAATTGCTGCCATCTTTTATAACCATCAATCTGATTCCCAAACTTGAAGCATCCAGAGAGTGCAAACCTCCTCCAAGCAAAACAATCAAACAAAAGAAAAAATTAACAGAAAGCACACAGCACCCAGTGACTGGCTTGCAGTGATAGTACACCGACAACAAATCATCTGACCTCACAGTAATAAAAATCCTTTAAAAAAAATTAAAAGTAACAAAATGTAATCAGGATTAAAGTTTAATGGAGCATTAATTCGACTGTTCTCCAAAAAAACTCATCCAGTCTGTTCATAATTTTCTTGCGTTCCTAATAAACAGTAACAAACAAAAGCATAACCTTCCCAGACGGAGTTAAAAATCCTAACATGGTGGAAGTCATGAGCTTCTACTCAACACAGTCGGCAGACATTTTTAATTCCCCATCCTGTTATTATTCTGTACTTACAGTGAGGTTATAGTAAGTGTAAGGGTGGAATTATGTACAGTAATTAGGAAGAGTGTACATCTGTTGGAAAGCTGGGGAGGGGTGTGTGTGTGTGTGGGGGGGGGGACGGTCATTCGGGTATCAGAACAAATTTAAAAAGAGGATATTTTCTTTATGAAACCTGTTGAAGATTGTCCTTCGATAAAGGTGGAAAACTTTTGTGGTGTGTTCACATTGTGTGATTAATTTGTGGCATTTCTATTCATTAGCTACTAATATTCATTACTCGCATTCACAAGTTTCAGCTGAGAATTTATAACGTCCTTAAACATTTTGAGTCACCTTTAAATAAAGAAAGTTTTACTGAAAGTTAAACAGGGTGCCTGGATAAATAAGCTGATTATTAACTGTGTGTGTGTGTGTGTGTGTGTGTGTGTGTGTGTGTGTGTGTGTGTGTGTGTGTGTGTTGCATGTGTTTGTGTGTGTGTGTGTGTGTGTGTGTGTAAAAGTGTGTGTTCCTGTGTGTGTGTGTGCGTGCGTGTGTGTGTGTTTGTGTCTGTGTGTGTGTGTGTGTGTGTGTGTGTGTGTGTGTGTGTCTACGCACATGTGTGTGTGTGTGTGTTGCATGTGTTTGTGTGTGTGTGTGTTTGTGTGTAAAAGTGTTTGTGTCTGTGTGTGTGTGTGTGTGTGTGTTTGTGTCTGTGTGTGTGTGTGTGTGTCTGTGTGTGTTGCGTATGTGTGTTGTGTGCATGTGTGTGTGCATGTGTGTGTCTGTGTGCGTGTGTGTGTGTGCGCTCGTGTGTGTGTGTAGTGTGTATGTGTATGTGTTGCATGTGCATGTGTGTGTGTGTGTTTGTATATGTGTATGTGTGTGGAGTGCGTGTGTGTGTGTGTGTGTGTGTGTGTGTGTTCGTATGTGTGTGCACGTGTGAGTGTGCTTGTGTGTGCGCATGTGTGTGTCGTGTGTGTGTGTGTGTGCGCATGTGTGTCGTGTGTGTGTGTGTGTGCGCATGTGTGTGTGCGCATGTGTGTGTGCTTGTGTGTGTGTGCGTGTGCGCATGTGTATGTCGTGTGTGTGTGTTTGTGTGTGTTGCATATGTGTGTGTGTCTGTGTGTGCATGTGTGTGTACGTGTGCATGTGTGAGTGTCTGTGTGCGTGTGTGTGTGTGTGCGCGTGTGTATGTGTGTGTGTGTGTGTGTGTGTGTGTGTGTGTGTGTGTGTGTTTGTATATGTGTATGGGTGTGTGTGTGTCTGTGTGTCGTGTGTGTGCGGGAATGTGTGTGTGTGTGTGTGTCATGTGTGTGCGTGTGTGTGTGTGTGAGTGTGCTTGTGTGTGTGTGTGCGCATGTGTGTGTGTGTGTCGTGTGTGTGTGTGCGTATGTGTGTGTTGTGTGTGTGTGTGTGTGTGTGTGTGTGTGTGTGTGTGTGCGCTCGCACACAAGGGCAGTGAGGATGAATATAAGTTCAAGTTTTGATGAAAATGATACAGAATGTTCTGCAGCTCTTTGTTATTTTGTAGATTTTTGTGAATGAAAAAATATTTTTGAGTATAGTCCCCGCCTACTTGCATTATGAGTGCAGACGCAAACTTGACGCTCCACTCACTCCTATCGTCCCTCAGTGCAGCTAACTAGGTCATCAAAGGCCGTCCATGTCTCACTGTCTGTGATGGCGTTTCATGTAAAAGAACCGTTGCTGACTTTGGTAAAGCGGAGCTGCATCAGTGTGTTTCTGCCCTGTGATGGCCTGGCAAGCTGTGCAATGTGTACTCTACCTTCGACTAGAGTCGGCTGAGATGGGCACCAGCCTCCCCGCAACCCTAATTAGGATTAAGTAGTTCAGAGAATGAATGAATGACTCTTACCACAGCCGACCATTGGTGGCGAAGGCGGGGTACACCCTGAATAGATCGTACTCACACTCACACTCACAGCTAGGGGCAATTAGGAGCAGTTAGTTAGCCCACTGTGCATGTCCTTGATCAGTTGAAGGAAGACAGAGTCCACGGAAGAAACCCATGCAAGTACAGAGAGGACATGAGAATTCAATACATGACATGAATGTGAAGTTTTTTAGACTAAAAGGAACTCGGTAACGTTTGTAGAAAGATTTTCACGCTTCATATCCTTACCCATTTCATTAGTTGCCTGGATGAGCGCGAGTGACTCAGCGAGGCTCAGATCTCGACTGAAACTCTTCCTGCATGGGTTTTATTTTCTTCCTTTTTATTCATGTTCTCTGTGGAGGGAATTCGGTTTTTCCAGGAGTCTGGGCTTGGCTTTAGTGATTAAGGAGAAATCCCCCTCTCACATCTTAATATCCTGTCAGCTCTGACTTTTCCATCATGACCGCTTCACTGGCGCTGACAGCATTCATTATTCTACAAAAAAAAAGACAGTTCGACGGGTCTAGCCGTGTAACTACGCTGTGGAGCATTTAATCCACTCCAGTGATGGCTGGTCTGTGTTACTCGGATGCCGAGGGTGATCCATGACAAAGATAGAAAGGATGAGGATGTTGTTTTAGCCGGACGTCTCAAAATGTTCCCAAAATAATGTGTCATTCTTTCATTTTCCAAACTGTTTAATCCAACTTGTATTATAGGAAGGCTGGAGCCTATCTCGGCCAACTTTGGAACGAAGGCGTGGTACACCCTAAAGAGCCCACTTTTCACAGGGCTACCCCCCCCCCCCACACACACACACACGCATGCACGCAAGCACACACACACACACACACACACACACACACACACACACACACACACACACACACACACACACACACACACATGCAAACACACACACACACACACACACACACACACACACACACAGAGAAACACACACACACACAGAGAAACACACACACACACACACACACACACACACACACACACACACACACACTCACACACACACCAATTCACACTTACACTTAGGGGCAATCACTCACTCATTTGTTGAACCGCTTAATCCTACTAGTGTATGGTCATGGGGAGGCTGCACCTCTCAAAGCACACCCTGAACTACTTACCAGGCCAGTGCAGGGCCAACACACACACAACCATACACACTCACATGCACCTAGGGGCAATGTGAAACAGCTACCTCACCTAATGTGCATTTTTTGGTCTGGAGGAAACTGGCGTTCCCAAAGAAAACCTTGCGAGCACGGGGAGAAAATCCAGACTTCATACACAAACAACCTCGCCGAGTCAAGCCTGGGATTCGAACCCGAGACCTTATTTTTGTAAGGCTAAAATGCTCACCAAAAGCCACTATGCCGCCCAAGGGGCAACTTAGAACAGCCAGTTACACAGGATGCATCGCAAGTCCAAATCCGGGTTAATGCCACAGCCACCCATAGCCGTATCCGGGAGTCCGTCGGAGTTGATTGGACGAGTTTTCACGGGAGGGAGGGAGGGACGACAAATGCTCACTTCCCTGTCACACACAGCAATCACCAGGCAACCACGGGCGTCTGTGAGCTCATTTACAAGAGCAGATGCCCATGGTTGACTGGCATTCGCTGTGCGTGACAGGGAAGTGATCGCCAGTCAACTACAGGCATCTGTGAGTTCATTCACACGAGCAGGCGGATAGCACTTTCTATCCGAGTGTGTTAGACCACCCCTAAAAACACATGCGTGGCAGTTTGAAAAGCGGCGGGTGGCTAGCATTGCATGTCACGGAGGGGACGTGTGCATGCTTTTGCCCCTCCCTGGATGATGGTGGTCATGTGATAGGGAAGGCAATACCTGATGGGTGAGAATTGGATATGAATAAATTAGTGTGAAAATGCAGGAAAAAGAACAGCCAATCAGCCTAATCTGCATGTCTTTGGATCGTTGGAGGAAACCAGAGTACCCAGAGTACCCAGAGGAAACACAGCAATTTGGATTATGTGCTGGGTTTTTGGCAGATGTTGTGGTTATGTCGAGGTCTCGAACACCGTCCAAATGCCTCTGCTGAAGCTGCAGGCGTCTTGGATGAGACGTGTGAATGTGTGTCATATTCTAGACACACACACAATTTATTGACGTCATTCCACCGAAGGATCAGACGGTGTTTTCCGTCCTCTCCGGTGCATGGAGCGGACATCGCAGATTGAATTACTGCTCTAATCCCGAACTGCAAAGTGTTCTATTTCCGCTCTTATGATAAATTCTGTAAATTTTTCACATAGTGCTCTCCAAACCGCTCAATCGTGACGGAATGTGTTGTGGGAAGGAAATAATCAACACCGGGATGATGTGATAGAGCGGACTGACTCGTCTCACCCTGAACATGATTCATTTTCTATAACACGACATTCTGAAGGGTTTTTTTCCCCTCACTGAAGTTTCTTCAACATTTCCTTTCGCATAAATTTAACATCTTCTTATTTTTATCCTTTTATAGTTACATTTTTTGTTTTATTATTTTTCAAACACTGAACACGTGTCCTAGGCAACATGGTGGCATGGTGGTTAGCACGTCCGCATCACAACAAGAAGGTCCTGGGTTCGGGTCTTGAGCTTGACGTGGGTGTTTCTGTTTGGAGTCTGCATGTTCTCACTGCGCTTGTGTGGTTTTCTTCTGGGTGTTCCAGTTTCTTCCGACAGTCCAAAAACATGCACAGTACCCTAATTAGCTGCTCTGAATCACCCCTAGATATGAGTGTAAGTGTGAGTGGTTGTATGTGTGTTGGCCCTGCAATGGTCTGGCTGAACCCTTCCTTCGCCTGGAGTTGACTGAGCCATTATAGACCCCCCCAATGAACACAGTGAATTTATCCATTTGTACTAAATCCCTGAATCCCTACAGTCAGCACTACCACCAGCACTACCAGCACCATCATCACCACCACCATCACGACCATTATCATCATCACCATCATCAATACCATCATCATCACCAAAACCATCATTATCACTATCACCACCACCACCAGCATCATCATTATCATCAACACTGCCACCATCACCACAACCACCATCATCACCACCACAACCATCATTATCACTGTCACCACCACCACCTTCAACACCACGACCATCATCACCACCACCATGATCATCACTACCATCACCATTATTATCACCACCACCATCATTAATAACCACCACCACCACTATCATTACCAACATTATCACCACCACTTTCACCACCATCACTTCCACCACTGCCATCATCACCACCACTACTACCACCACCACCACCACCATCATTACCACCATCATCACCATCTCCACCACCATCATCACCACCACCATCACCATTATCATCACCATCACCATCATTACCACCAACACCACCACCACTATCACCACCATTACCACCACCACCACCACCACCATCACTTCCACCACTGCCATCATCACCACCACCATCATCATTACTACATTATCACCACCACCACCATCATCAGCACTACCACCATCACCACCACAACCATCATTATCAGCATTATCACCGCCACCTTTATCACCACCATCATTATCACTACCACCACTACCCCTAGCACAACCACCACCACCACCACCACCCTGAACAGCACTATGTAAGAAAGATGTTTTAAAACTTCAATACAAAAAGCTTCACCATTGATGTTCCAAATGGGCCTCTAATTTCCTGTCAAGCAGGAAACAGATGACACACCCGAGTCCTTTAGTGGCAGACATCTTCACTCTCCTGACAGCTGCACTGTTAGCTCTGGTGTTTTCTCTTCTCTGTGACTCCCTGTAGTACTTTATTTCAAGTGATGGCTCAGTTTAAGGATGAACCTTAACTCACAGATGGTGTTACATCACAGTCCCGTTTGCTTTCTGCTTTTCTCTTCCTTCTCCAGCTCCATCTGATCAAAACACTGTGTATCCAAATCCTCAGGGTTCAAAAGTTTATATTTATCTACGTCACAAAGTAGAGCTGCAAATAATCATAATAATATATTCGGTGTATAGTTAAACTCTGCTCGCTAATGAGGTACATTATCCTTCACACAAGATGCCAGTCAACATAAATTGAACTTAAATAATAATAATTGAGAAACAAAACATATTTACTTGCATCTTCATTCGGAGCGACTTATAGTTAGACTGTGTGAAGGGCGGTAGTGGATTTAGTGGTTTAAGGTGATGAGTTACTGAGCCGTCCGTAGGTCAGCGATTCAATCTCCACTATCACCACTGTTGGGCCCTTGAGCAAGGCCCTTAACCCTCAATTGCTCAGCTGTATAAAAAAAATGATAATTGTAAGCCACTCTGTATAAGTACGTCTGCCAATTGCTGTGGAGGTAAATGTAAAATTCAGGTTTAAGAGCCTTGCTCAAGGGCCCGACAGTGGCAGCATGCCGGTACTACAGATTGAACCCCTGACCAACAGATCAGTAACCCAGAGCCTTAACTACTGAGCCCCACAACATAACAGGAAGTTGTGTAATCAGAAAAGAATCGGTGACAGGATGGAAAAATGATTACGTTTATTTGATAGGAAAATTAGCAGGATGGTATATTTAATGATATTTATATTTATATTAAATAAAATTTCTTTATATTATTTAAAATACATTCCAATTTTATTTAATTTACTAATGTTTAAATAGTGAGATTATTCTTGTTTTTCTTATAAAAAATTAAAGATCTGCCTTCAACATTCACTATGAAACCTAAAATCTATCTGATGTCATGGTGCTTGTTTAGTTTTAAAAGTTAGCTCATTACACTGGATAGTTTTAGCTAACTAGCTTTAGCAAAACTTGCTAGTAAATTTTTATGAATTAGATACATTTACTATGTAATCATTTTTATTCCTCTGTTAAATTTATTCAAGAACTGTTTTATAAATGAGTGTCTTAAATTCACTGGCTATGTATATAAGCTGGTTAACTAAGATTTTTATATTATTTTGAAAAAGTAGTGGCATTCTAGCTCATGTTCATCTCACAGGTTTTCAGTTTAAACCTGCTAAGTGACGTACATTCCTGCTTGCATGAGTTTCATCCTGGTAGTCACGATGTAGCCCTGCCTCTCACGGAAAGTCAGATGGGATCAACTCCAACTCACCCATTACCCTGAGGGATCTTCATCTTCCTCCACTTAATCTGGGGTCGGGTTGTGGGGACAGCAGCCCAAGCACTGAGGTCCAGACATCTCTTTCCACAGCCACTTCCTCCAGCTCTTTCGGGGGGGGACACCAAGGAACTCCTCCACTTGGGGCAGGATCTCATTCCAGACCCGGAGGCTGCATTCCACCCTTTTCCGGCTGAGAACCATGGCCTCGGACTTGGATGTGCCAATTCTCATCCTGGATGTTTTGGCGCTCGACTGTGAATCACTCCAATGAGAGCTGGAGGTCTCGGCTTGATGAAGCCAAAAGGACAACATTGTCTGCAAAAAAACAGAGACGAGATCCAATGGACACCAAATCAGAAACTCTTAACACCTCGACTGTGCCTAGAAATTCTATCCATAAAAATTATGACCTGAAGGAGGTCACAAAGGACAGCCTTGGTAGACTCCAACCCTCACTGGAAATGAAGTCGACTTGTTGATACCAATGCAGACTAAACTTTACCTCCGGTGATACAGCAACCAAATGGCCTGTAGCAACGGGTTCGGAATGCCATACTCCCAGAACATGCCCCACAAGATAACCTAAGGGACATGGTTGAAAACCTTTTCTAAATTCACAAAACACAAGTGGACAAATTAGGCAAATTCCCATCGCCCCTCCAGGATCCTGTAGAGCTGTAGAGTTGGTCGAGAGAGCTGCGGCCAGGACGAAAACCCCATTGTTCCTCTTGAATCTGAGGTTCAACTGTCTGCTGGATCCTCCTCTCCAGCACCCGTGCATCGATCTTTGTGGGTAGACTGAGGAGTGTGATTCCACGATAATTGGAACATACCCTCTGGTCCTCCCTTTTTAAAAAAGGGACTAAAACCCTGGCTTACCAATACAGAGGTACAGCCCCCGATGACCACGTGATGTTGCAGAGATGGGTCAACCAAGACAGTCCAACAACATCCAGAGCCCTGAGATATTCAGGTCGGATCTCATTCACCCCCGGAGCCCAACCACCAAGGAGCTTTTAAACTACCTCAACGACCTCAGCTCCTCTGATGGGTGGACCGCCACCCAAGCACCCATTGTAGTCCTCCTCCACGGAGGGCGTGTTGGTGGGATTGAGGAGGTCATTGAAGTATTCCTTCCTCCTCCCAAAAACATCCCCAGTTGAGTTGAACAGCTCCCTACTTTCTCTGTAAACAGTATTTGTGGAGAACCTCTTCCATCTCCTGAGGCATTGAATGGTGGTCCAGAACCTTTTTGAGGCCAACCAATAATCGCTCTCCAGGCCTTTTGCATCAGTGACAGCTCGGGCTGTAGCACATTTGGCCTGTCAGTACCTGTCTGCTGCCTCTGGAGGTTCACAGGCCAACAAGACCCGATAGGCCTCCTTTTTTTAGCCGGATGGCCCCATTCTACCCGGATTTGGAGGTTACCACCATGACCTTCTGGCCATAGCAACAGGCTGCCGCCTTAGCAATGGAAGTTTGAAACATGGCCCATTCATATTCCATGTCAACCCCTCTCCTTCGGGACATGGTTTAGCTCTGCTGGAGGTGGGAGTTAAAAGCCCTTCTGACAGGAGACTCTACCAAACGTTCCAAGGAGACCCAAACCATACTTTTGGGCCTGCCAGGTCTGGAGGGCGGCTTTCCCCGCCATTGGTGCCAGCTAACCACCAGGTGGTGATCGACTGCCAGCTCAGCTCCTCTCTTCACTCAAGTGTCCAGAACATGTGGCCACAAGTCCGATGACACACCTACAAAGTCGATTATCAAACTGTAGCCTAGGGTGTTCTGGTGTCAAGTGTACTTATGGACACCCTTATGTTTGAACGTGTTATTCATAATGGACAAACCATGACGAGCACAGACATCCAACAAAGAAAGAAACACCGTTCAGGTACAGATTGATGAGGTCGTACCGACAGATCACACCCTTCCAGGTCACATTATTGTTGCCACATGGGCATTGAAGTCTCCCAGGACAATGAGTGAGTCCCTCGGGAAAGTCTTCACCACCACATGCCCTAAAGACTCCAAGTCATAAGCACAAACAAGAGTCAGGACCTGTCTCCCCACCCAAAGGCGAAGGGAAGCTACCCTTTCATCATCTGGGGACAACCGCAATGTGTGCACACCGAGAAGGGGGGCAACAAGGATGCCCACACCGACTCGCTGCCTCTCCCCTTGAGCAACTCCAGAATGGAATAAGGACCAGCTCCTCTCAAGATACGTGGTTCCAGAGCCCAAGCTATGCATTAAGGTGAGTCCGGCTATATCTAGTCGGTATCTCTTTACCTGATGCACCAGCTCAGACTCCTTTCCCACCAGAGAGATGACATTCCATGTCCCAAGAGTCAGAGTCAGTTGCCACGGATCGGTCCGACAGAACCCATGCCTTCAGTTGCCACCCCACTGACACTGCACCTGATCTTTATAGCCCCTCCCGCAGGTGGTGGATCCATGGGAGGGTGCACCCATGTCTTCTCTTTGGGCGCTTGCCTTCGAGCCTTGCCACCGGGCCTGGTTCAAGATGGGCTTGAAGGCGAGCGTCTGGTGGTCAGGCTTCTGCCCATGTCTCCTCTTTTCTGCTGGGCCCGGCTGGGCTCCATGGGTTGAAGCCAGACCACCAGGCACTCACCTTTAAATTGCTTGAATAAATTATTTGGCTATTAGAAAAGTTTGATTTTTATCCTTAATGTGTCCTAAAAAGGTAATAAAACATGAGAATACCCAAGATAAATTCCGGGTATATATATATATATATATATATATATATATATATATATATATATATATATATATATATATATGTGTGTGTGTGTGTGTGTGTGTGTGTGTGCGCACGTGTGTTCTGTGTGTGTGTGTGTGTGTGTTAGCATAAAGTTTTCCTTATGACTGATTTTCTAGCTAGTCAAGACATAATAGATCTGTAGTCTTTTTCCAGGTTATTACGATATAATGTAGATATTTTTCAGTAATTTCTGCCTTCGTACTCTCACGTTTAGTGTCAGTGTTTGAGTCAGAACCTAAACTTTTACTTGAGTAATACAACTTCAAACCCAAAGCCATACTTAATAAAGATGATTGTTATTTCGCTCTGGATTTCAGATTAAGTGTAACCCTGATCAGGTTAAACCTTATAACCAGTGCTTTATTTTAACCACAAGATGGCATTCTTATTTTCTTTTAAAAAGTCGCTCAGCTTGATTTCCTACACAAACCACGTTTTCAACAGTGATATGCTAAAAGATATTCTGCGGTCAGAGAGTTCGGAAAGGCCATTGATGCTAACTGGTTTTTATGAATGCCACATTTTGTTTATGAGTACAGATGTTCACATGTGTTTAAGGTTCCTCTAAGGTTCGTAGACTCTCAGAGACATTATTAAAGTCTTCAGGAAACAAAACATTAACCCTCTGTCTGGACTGTGTGCTATTCCCCCCCAAAAAAGTCGGGGGGGGGGGGGGGGTGCTGAAGGACTGACTATACAATTGGTATGTTAGTGTTCACATGCAGTACATGTGGAATTATTTTCCACCTGTTTATACTTATTATTATTATTATTATTATTATTATTATTGTTTTGCATATTTGCCTCACAACAAGAAGGTCCTGGGTTTGTGTCCCAGACTCAGCCAGGGCATTTCTATGTGGAGCTTGTATGTTCTCCCTCTACCTGCGCGGGTTTCCTCCTAGTTTCCTTCACCGTCCAAAGATATGCACATTAGGCTAAATGGCTGTTCTAAATTGCCCCTGCGTGTAACTGTGAATGATTGTGTGCTTGTTCATAATGATTGTGATTGCGTGCACGTGCGTGCACACGTGTGTGTGTGTGTGTGTGTGTGTGTGTGTGTGTGTGTGTGTGTGTGTGTGTGTGTGCACATGCTCCAATGGTCTGTCGAGCTGTCTATAGTAGACCTTGCCTTGACCATTGTAGGCTGAGTTAGACTCCAGCCTTGCCCCAACCCTGGAAGGATTAAGCAGTTCGGCGCATGAGTGAGTGAGTGAGTGAGAACCTGTACACATGTAATGACATCACAACAGAAATGTCTGACATCGTTCAGTACCTGCAGTACTTGTATACATGACAAATTATACATTTATTAATTTTCACATTTCCTGGAGTCCAATAAATCATTTTTATTCCTTCTGCCGGAAACTCCCGAGCCTCCAGTGGGACTACATAGACATTTTCAGGCTTTCTAATTATGGGCCATGCAGCATAACACCTGAGCTCTATTATTATGGTACAAACAAAGCAGGTGAAGTTTAAAAACACGTTTCTTCAGGTCGTTCTGATGACGGCCTGCTGTGAGGGCGAATTTAAGTGGACGTTTAAAGAGTAAATGATACGTCACACACGAACATGATACACTCTCTAAAATCACAGACTGCACCTTTAAGCTTGCAAAAAAAGAAAAGATATTAAGGTATTTCTCTCGAATCGGAAATTGAATTATTAAAGCAGAAGAATTTTATTGTGCTGTGGAAGATGAATGGTGGATGGATTTGGGATGGAAATGACATTTCCTGAGAAACAAAAAGTGCTTAGGATAGTGCTTAAAAAAAAACAAAAAAAAAAAAAAACAGGACAATGCAGCATATTTTGCTTTGACTCAAACCACATGTCTGATGGTCTGATTCGGGCGCTTTCACATCTGCTGCACAGAGGAGGCCTGAGAAAATTAGCATCTATTCAACTTTCCGGGTAAAGAAGGCTGAGGGAATAAGGGAGCTGTTTACAGGAACAGAAATGACCATGTGAGGTTTATTTTAGGCATTTAATGAGCACCTTGATGAAAATTAGCACCTAAGAAGACGCGACAGCACCGAAGATCTACAGTCTGTGGCTGCATCATCACAAGTTCTGAATATTTAAAGCATTTATCCTCTCGGACTGTAATAAACAGCAGCGTAACAACGTGCGTAAAGCGAAATTTTTTTTCTTGTTAGATCTTCACAAACTGTTAATTTTTTTACCTGTAATATTGCATAAAAAGTTTTTATATTCTCATGTAGTTTTCACATGATTCATTTAGATGATCCATTTACTCATATATGATTCACATTATTTATTTATTTATTTATTTTTATTTATTTATATATATATATATATATATATATATATATATATATATATATATATATATATATATATATATATATATATATATATATATATATATATTTTTTTTTTTTTTTGGATAATGATTCAATAATTATATGTGAACTTCATAAATGTTTTGTTTATTCTTCATGGGATTTTGTACAAATGATTCATTTATAGCTGATCTTTTCAAACGATTCCTTATTTTTATAAGTCCATTTCACAGATTATTTATAATTCCAATCATATTTACACATGACTCTTCTTTTTATTACTTTTGTGTAGAAATTATTTAATTTATTTCATGTTTTTTTTTAAACAAATGATTAATTTATTCCTATGGTACAAATGATTCATTTATTTGTCACAGATTATTTCAAATGATTTATTTATTTAAAATGATTCATTTATTAGTATATATTTTTTAAAACAAATGATTCATTTATTCATGTGATATTTACAAATGATTCATTTTTTACTAATAATTATTTAGCAGATTATTCCATGAATCTATGTGGTTTTCCCAAATGATTTATTTATCTCCTTATGTTATTTTTTTTCTAATATAAACTGATGGACTATATTTATGACTTTTAAATATTATTGATTTATATTTATATGTGATTGTAAACTAATAGATTTACTTTCTCGTGTGATTTTTCTACAATATATTCATATTAAAATAATTTCCAAACAATTTCTTTTTGTCATTTCTCATCTCATGATTCATTTCCTTTCCTCGGTGATTTTTAAAAGATTTATTTTTTTGGTGTAACTTTGCACTGAGTTATTATTTCCTGATGTATTTTTTAAGTTTACATTCCTGTAAATGTTTTTTTTTTTTTTTTATAAACATGATTAAATATAACTGGATTCAGACTTTGGATCTTGGTCTGCGTAGCAATCATATTTTGTGTTGATGCACACTCATGCGCTGTGACGTGTTAAAACCACTAGATGACCCCATGATATATGTTATACTGTATGATCAATTAAAATACTGCATTTTATTAATGATGTGACAGGAAAATTATTGGTGTATCGAATGTATAATGTATATGTGTATGTGTAATATAATGTATAATGTATATAAATGTAGATGATGTAGCAAGGGCCAGAAAGGTTTCGTGTCCTCCATGTCACTGGTCACTGAGCTTCCTGTTGAACATCAGCTTTTCAGCCCTGACATAAAAAGCCCCTTCATCCAAAAAGCTTCCTCTGATGCCTCTCTGACTCAGTCTACCGAGTCAGAGCAGATCAAGGAGAATACAAGCACACCATCAAACCAATGGCTACAGGGCAGTCTTTAGTTGTGGCGGTGCAATCAGACGTTTTTTTTTTTTTCCCAACGCCAAACCGTTGAAGCAGTGCAAAGCAGTATAAGCTAGACAGGATGAGAATACATCAAGTAAATAAGTTACAGGTTCACAATTAAAGGGGACAAGTCGCTGAGCATAAAACGGGTAATATCCCAGAATTCCTTTGAAGGTCATTCCAGCTGTGTGGTGGGCTGGACAGTTCTTACAGTAAATGGGATGGAACCTTGAGGGCTTGTTGCCTCAGTGCCCCAAAGCACTGTCACCTCACCTCACTGTGAGAAGGTTCGGTTCCTTTGTGTGTGAAGTGATTCTTTGAGGTTTCCTCTGCGTACTCTGGTTTCGTCTTGCAGGCTAAAAACATGCACTGGTTAAGCCAAACTGTTCATTGGTGTAAATGCAACCGTGAACAATCGTTTGTGTTTGTTTTAGTTTTGTGATAAAATGGTGACCTAAATAAACAAAAAAATTGTGTATTATCAACCTATACGTGCATAGCCTACAGACCGAGTGGATTTTTTCAGAAGCTCCGCCCATTTAACTTACATTGTGTCTTCTTCTTCTTTTCCTTTCGGCTGTTCGCTTCAGGGGTCGCCACAGCGAATCATCTGCCTCCATCTCATCCTATCCTCTGCATCTTCTTCTCTTACTTTAGCTTACACTGCGTGATTAATGAGAATGTCTTCAGTTCATTTTCTGTAACCGCTTCATCCTAATTAGGGTCGCGGGGAGGCTGGTGCCCATCCCAGCCAACTCGGGGCGAGGGCAGAGTACACCCTGGACAGCTCGCCAGGCCATCGCAGGGCGGAAACACGCTGACGGCTTTGCAGCTACTCTTGTCGAAAGTCAGCAATGGTTCTTTTACATGCCTCACACCGTAGACAGTGAGAGACATGGCCCGCCTTTGATAACCCAGTTAGCTCCACTGGGGAGGGGTCAGTGAGAACCTTGTGGAGAGTGGGACTCGAACCCCCAACCTTTGGATCAGCGATCCGGCGCCTTATACCACTAGACCACCACTGTCCCTCATGAGAATGTCTTATGTATTATAAAGTGGCGCCAGAGGCATAGTGGTTAGGGTGCTGCGCTCATGATCAGGAGGTTGTGTGTTCGAATCCCAGTTAGACCACCACTGTGATAAGACCCCTGGGCAGGGTCTTAAGCACAAGTGTGCCTCTGTTCTCACAGCAGTATAAATGGTACCAGTAAAAATATAAGGGAGCCTGCGATGGACGAGAGTCCCGTCCAGGAGGAGTTGTACTCCTGGTCGCTTCACGCTACAGAAACCGGGTATAAGCGCCGGCCTGATGAGCCACTAGGCTCGGGTATAAAAAGCCCCAAAAAAGTTTTGTGTAGTGTAAAATCATTCATTCATTAATTTTCTGAACCGCTTAATCCTAATTAGTTTTGAGGCTGGCATCCATCTCAGCCGACTCTGGGTGAGGGTAGAGTACACCCTGGATGGCTCACATAGTGACGTGGGGCAGAAACACACTGATGGCTATGGAACTCCTCTTTGCAAAAGTCAGCAATGGTTCTTTTACATGAAGCTCCACCATAGACAGTGAAAGACATGACTGGCCTTTGATAACCCGTTAGCTACACTGGGGGAACAGCAGTGACAACCCGGTGATAATGGAACTTGAATCCCTAACCTTGGGGTCAGTAATCCAACATCTTACCATTGGCCCACCACTGGCCGGATTATTAAAATTCATTACAGTTCTATTATAAGAGAAGTAAGAGTGCTTAATGACTCATAACCCGGTTATTATCAGAATTACCCAAACCTGATTTCATGTTAATGTAAACCGACAGAAAGAAAATGGAGTTTGCATGTTGTCCATGGGTGCTATGGTTTTTCGCACAGTACGCGTTATGCATAACATATGCACGTTTAGCAAACTGGCTGTTCCAAATTGACCCTATATTTGAGTGTGAGTATGAATGGTTGTGTGTGTGTGTGTGTGTGTGTGTGTGTGTGTGTGTGTGCGTGTGTGTGTGTGTGTGTGTGTGTGTGTGTGTGTTGGACGTGTAATGGACTGTCGAGCTGGTCAGAGTATCTGATCTTTGCTCAGCCTCCCCACAACCAGAGGAGTATTAAGCAGTTTGTCAAATGAACAAAAGAATGAACAAACTAGGCATGTGCTCAGAGAGCGAAAACCTCCACCAAAGTAGTGCACTCTCATCTTTACATGGGTTATTGTGGCACTTTAAAGTCAACAGATAAACTTGTCTACCTTGGAAGATTGGTCACAGAGGATGCAAACCTGGGTGGTGAAATTCACAGGAGGATTGCCCTGGCCACTGGAACATTTAGCTCATTTCCGAGCCGTGTTAAGAAAAGAGCTGGTCTGTGCCTGGGAACAAAGCTGGCTTTGTACCAACACATAATACTAGCAGTTCTACTGTATGGCTCTGAAACTTGGACCACCCTTACTAAACATGTCCATCAACTAGAGATGCTCCAATAGAGATGTCTACGGCAAATTATGAGCGTTTGCTGGTGGCACAAAGTGACCAACATAGAGGTTCTACAATGAGCTAATCTTTCAACAGTTGGCACAATGATGAAGATATCAAGACTGTGCTGGCTGGAACACATCTGCTGAATGTCAGACAGCAGACTTCCCAAGCGCATTCTGTTTGGTGAGCTAGCTTCTGGCTCTCGCTCCAAAGGCAGACCCAGAAAAGGATGGAAGGATGCCATCAAAGAGGATATGATGGCTTTTGGCATTGGCAACAACTGGTATAAACTAACACAATCCAGACCAGACTGGATAGCAGCAATCCACAGTGGTGCGGTGATGGCAGAAACTGCTGTAGCAGCTAAGGCCATGCAGCAGAGACAGTGATGTCACATGTGACAGGGACATGAAAGAGAGAGAGAGAGAGAGAGAGAGAGAGAGAGAATGTAGAAAAATGGTGCCCCATTGTGGCCTGTCCAGCAAATTATTTTTGAGCTCTGTATTTTTTTTCTCCCGCCGCATTATGGGTGCAATCCACCACCTTGTTCTGTTTTGCAGTATTAAAAAAATATTTCAAAACCATCCTGTATCTGGATCCATACCACACCCCTTTATCTGCTCTTCATTAGCTCGAGACCTACATTTGGTTAAAATTTTGTGGAAATCTCACTATTAGTTTCTTGATTACCACGGTCCAACACAGACCCACACTCATAACCTTCTAGATTGGTAGCAGTAATCACTCCATCTGCAGCAATCTAATGTATTTTTTGTAATATACACTTTGATAAAATAATTATGATCATAAAGAATTAAACATGACTCTCCAGTGTAGCCAACTGTGTTATCAAAGGCCAGAAATGTCTCTCACAGTCTGTGGTGAGAGGCAGGTAAAGGAACAACTGCTGACCTTCAATAAGAGTAAGTCATTGAGTTCAGCATTTTTCAGCCCTGCGATGGCCTGGTGAGCTGTCCAGGGTGTACTCTGCTGTCACCCAGAGTTGGCTGAGATGGGCGCCAGCGTCCCATTCATTCATTTTCTGAACCACCTAATCCTAACTAACTTCGGGGCAGGCTGGCACCCATCTCGACCGACTCTGGGCGAGGGCAGGGTACAACACTCACACCTAGAGGTGATTTGGAACAGACAATTTACCAACCATGCATGTTTTTGGACTGTGGGAGGAAACCAGAGTACTCAGAGGAAACCCACACAAGCACAGGGACATGCAAACTCCGCACAGAAATGCCTGAGCTGGGAATCAAACCCAGGACCTTCTTGCTGTAAGGCAGATGTGCTAACCACTATGCCACTACATCAGCCTCCCCGCGACTCTAATTAGGATAAGCGGTTCAGAAAATGAATGAAATGCATAAACAGCCGCTGAGTTCATTTAGACTTTTTGCTGTCAGATCAAACCAGAGAACCCAGAGGAAAGCGACTCGACGCATAAAGACCCTTGTTGTCTGTGAGATTCAAACTCAGGGTAATAATTAAATTATTAAAATATACGCAATTCGTATTTTACAATCCAGTAATCGTGATTGATTTTCATTTGTAATTATTCAAGTGTTCAAAAAGTTCACGAAGGCATTGAGGTAGTTACAAACCGTTCTTTTAAATTGTGTAAATGAAATACATTGGCGGGCAGAACAGTGGCATAGGGAATATCACGTCCAGAACATATTGGGTTGCTTGCATGGGTTTCATCAGGGTTGGCCAGTTTCCTCCGACAGTGTGGCTGATTGGCATTTTCCAATTGTCACTAGGTGTGTGTGTGTGTTTGTGTGTGTTTGTGTGTGTGTGTGTGTGTGTGTGTGTGTGTGTGTGTGTGTGTGTGTGTCTGTTGGTATGCAGTGGTCGTGCGAGTTGTTCGCTCTGTACCCTGTCTTTACCCAGAGTTGATTAAGATGGAGTCTCCCCGTCACCCTATTTAAGATTAATCAGCTTAGAAAATGAATGAATAAATGAATGATGAATAAAATACACTGGACACTGCACTGGCACCTGATTGAATTGGTGACCCTCATTATGAGTGTTGGTATTAACCTGATTACAAAAGTAAGTAAAGGTAACGTCCTTTGGGACTTTTCCACCCAAGCCCATTGGCTCATCAGGCCGGTGCTTATCCCCGGTTTCCGAAGCGTGAAGCGATCAGGAGTTCATCTCCTCCTGGATGGGACGCTAGTCTATCCCAGGTCAACTTTCCAGTATATTTTACTGGTACCCATTTATACTGCTGGGTGAACAGAGGCACACTTGGGGTTAAGACCTTGCCCAGGGGTCTTAGTACAGTGGGGGTCTAACTTGGATTTGAAAACACAACCTCCCGATCATGAGCACAGCACCCTAACCATTACGCCACCAGCCCCACTCGACTGCAAAAGTGCTGAACAATGAACAGCACTGAGAACATTACAAAAGATCCATAAGACGTCTGTATCCGACATGCTTATTGGTCAACATTTACCACATCCTGAAGAGGAAAACTCTGCTTCCAGGAGCTCCAAATGGGCTTCAGGGAAATATTAAAGAACTATGTCCATACAACTACCAAATGCATTGTGGGATACATCGTCCCACTGCTCGATGTAAGTGATCAATCATGGCACCTGGACACTTTTGCAGTTTGCTGGAGACTGTATCAATCACTGCGTTTGTGGTGTAAAGATGGCGTCAACAAAACACTCAGAAAAGTTGTGGTTTTTTTGAAGACATGTTAAGAATGAATAAATGGACAAATACTTTTTAGGAATGCGCACTGTGTTCTAGTGATGAATGATTCTGTAATACGACTAACTTCAACACCTCGGGCCTTCCCAGCTGTTGTTCATATCACTTTAGGTTATACAGATGATTTATACGGATGTAATGAAATAAATTTATGGCGAACAGGTGGACATGAAATGATTTCCACAGCACCGGACATGTGTTTCAGTGACAGGCCACTTTATAGAAATGAGAAAAGAGCAAGAGGATATATTATTCAAAGGTTGAATTTAATCCTAATCATTTTTCACTCACTCATTAGCTGAAACACTAACCCATCAAGGTCACAAGGAGACTGGAGCCCATCCCAGTCGACACTGGGTGAAGGCACAGCACAGCCTGAACAGCTCGCCATAGGGCTTTATCATAGAGAAAACACATGCAAACAACTCACCACACTCACCTGTAGATACAAACTCAAACAAGCTACTAGCAGCCAGTTAGCCTAATGTGCTTGTCTTTGGCTTGTGGGCAGGACCATCAAAGAAATGACTCTAAAAGCACCTTTTGTAAAATGTTCACTGGAGGATGCTGGACAACCCATTATTATAAAGATAGTAAGTCCACAAGACACTATTTTGTCCCTTATCCCATCCACTGCAAATTGGATACCAGTTAATTGGCTGTGGACACCACTTCCAAGTTCTGGATGGTCCAGACAAGTTGAAAGATGGGGGGTTTTTTGTTGTTGTTTTTTTTTTTCACAAACTTTCTAAGATGCCACTCACTGTTTTACAAAAATTCCACTTTAGATTAAACCCATCCCATGCCATTTGGTTACCAGGTACTCAGCTGTGGACACCAACCCTGCATCTGGCTCAAGGGGTGGGTTCTGATATCCTTGGTCGAAGTACCTTTGCTGGCAACAGAGAGGAGGTGAGAATGATCCAAAATTTAATAAGAGTCAAGATCAGACTTGCTAAGGATGACTACAGGAGAAAACCAGAGTGAAACACCAACATAACAACATTGGAGAGGTTTGGATTGGTATGACGACCATCACTGGTTTCAGGCTATCAATCAGCAGAGGAACTGAGCGTGGTGAAGACAGGGCCAATGAGCAGAATATGCTTTTTAACAGATTCAACTCTGTAGCTACTGCTCGGCCCATTCTTACCAGTCAGGAGCAAAGCCTAAGACCTCCTGGCATGTCGCCCTCTATTCCTCCCTCTCCTTACTGCACCTCTGCTTCCTGTAATAGAGCTGACACCCCTTTCTCACCTGTCAACGTCACCTGTAATCAGGCCAAGAGACAGCTGAACAAACACTCAGGCAAGGCAGCAGGAGTCTTCATCTCGGAGTCGAGGACGCAGTTATCTACCTCCTTAAATGTGTCTACACCCACCTGGACCAGCCAGCGAGCACGGTGAGGGTCATGTTATTTGATTTTTCCAGTGCATTCAACACCATCAGGCCGACCCTTGTGGGTGAGAAGCTGACAGCGATGCAGGTGGACACCTCTCTTGTATCCTGGATTGTGGACTACCTGACCGAGAGACCACAGTATGTGCGCCTGGAGCACTGTGTGTCGGACACGGTGGCAGAACACCGGCGTACCACAAGGACCCATCCTCTCCCCTTTCCGCTTCACCCTCTACACAACAGACTTCAGTTACTGCACAGAGACCTGCCATCTTCAGAAGTTTTCTGATGAATCTGCTATACTCGGATGTATCAGTGGAGGTGAGGAGACAGAATATGGGGCTGCTGTGGACTCCTTCATCACATGGTGTGAGCAGAAACATCTGCAGCATAATGTGACAAAGACCCTGGAAATGACTGTGGATCATCAGTGACCCCTGTTTCCATTCAAGGCGCCAATGTGGAAATGGTAGCAGATTACAAATACCTTGTTATGGGTTATGAACAGGATCACAAGAATGGCCAGAGCTGTCTATTTTTTATCATCATCATCATCATCTTCTTCCGCTTAGTCCAGGGTCGGGTCGCGGGGGCAGCAACCTTAGCAAAGAGGTCCAGACATCCCTCTCCCGAGCTACTTCCTCCAACTCTCCCGGGGGGACACCGAGGCGGTCCCAGACAAGCCGAGAGACATAGTCCCTCCAGCGTGTTCTAGGTCGACCCCGGGGTCTCTTCCCGGTTGGACATGCCCGAAACACCACACCAGGGAGGCGTCCGGGGGACATTCTGACCAGATGCCCGAGCCACCTCAACTGGCCCCTCTCAATGCGGAGGAGCAGCGGATCTACTCCGAGCTCTCCCCGGATGGCGGAGCTTCTCACCCTATCTCTAAGGGAGAACCCCGCCACCCGGTGAAGGAAGCTCATTTCAGCCGCTTGTATCCGTGATCTTGTTCTTTCGGTCATTACCCAAAGCTCGTGACCATAGGTGAGGGTTGGAACGTAGATCGACTGGTAAATTGAGAGCTTTGCCTTGCGGCTCAGCTCCTTTTTCACCACAACGGACCGGTACAGGCACCGCTTAACAGCAGAGGCTGCAGCGATCCGTCTGTCGATCTCTCGCTCCATCCTTCCCTCACTCGTAAACAAGACCCCAAGATACTTAAACTCCTCCACTTGGGGCAGGACCTCATTCCCGACCCGGAGGGTGCATTCCACCATTGTCCAACTGAGAACCATGACCTCGGACTTGGAGGTACTGATCTTCATCCCGGCTGCTTCGCACTCAGCTGCGAATCGCTCCAATGAGAGCTGGAGGGCCCGACTTGATGAAGCCAAAAGGACAACATCATCCGCAAAAAGCAGAGACGATATCCGATGGCCACCAAACCAGAACCCCTCATCGCCTCGACTGCGCCTAGAAATTCTGTCCATAAAAATTATGAACAGAATCGGTGACAAAGGACAGCCTTGGCGGACTCCAACTCCCACTGGAAACGAATCCGACCTGCTGTTACCAATACGGACCAAACTCTGGCTCCGGTGATACAGCGACCGAATAGCTCGTAGCAACGTATCCGGAACGCCGTATTCTCGGAGCTCGTATTCTCTATTTTTTATTTATTTATTTATTTTTTTTTGAGGTGGGTAAGGTGGTATTACATCTATCGGACACTATTCAGGATGTTCTATGAATCTGTTGTGGCCAGCACTGTCCTCTATGCTCTAACATGCTGGTGCAGCAATCTTCCATCCTAAAGTTGTTAGGTTTGAGGTCATGGATCTGAGCAGGCTGCTGAAATAATTCCTCTAATTTTAATTTTGACTTCATGGGCTATACCTTGGGCACTGCGGGGTTAGTGAACGTCAGTTGTAATGCTCCAGCAAACAAAGACATTGTATAATAATAGTGCTATATACAGTGTGTGAGCACTGATCTGGGTACGATGGTTATAGTAGGTGTGCAAACATTTGGTCTTTGGAGTGTAGTTCTCCACTAACCAGGCATTAATCATGACAATGTGATGTCAGTTCCAGAAAAATTTTGCTGACTTATTCAATGTAGAGGACATACATAACCTATATTAGAGCTGGTCCTGACTTATCTGGCCCTCTACGCACACCTGCACCGATTCAACCCAGAGCAGGTGTAGGAAGCTACTACACGGCAGGAGGAGGCTACTATATTATTTCACTCAACTGCCTTTATAGTTCTTAAAGTAGTTCACATCCTGTAAAATGATCTCAAACGCAAAAATGGAACACTCTGACAACCCCATCCACAGACTTTCTAAAGCAATCCGAGCAGGCAGGAAAACCGAATACCTGATACAGGTACGCTAATGCTTCTGAATAACCACAGAAATGTCGAGCATCTGGAGAAAAACAGTTTAGTTTATATTCACACAATTTTTCTTCATCCACATCCAGTACGTTTGGTCGAATGTGCATTTTGAAACTCAGAGTGCAGAACAGAGAGCCAATGTCTGGTCTACTTGAAATCAGGTCTCCCCGCCTTCCTGGGTTTTACTTTAAATAAACATGGATGTAGACAGAGCCATCTGTAAGAGCCATCAGTGCTCGAGATTGGGGGTCGAATAACATGATTGGATGAATGTGTTTCTGTTTCAATTTTATAAATGTGGGGGCAACAGTATGCTGCGGTCTGTAGAGGAAAAGGAAAGCATGTTCTATACGGAGAAGGAATGAAATTTATATAAACCATATTTCTAATACAGTCAGATTTATCTGATGTATTTCCTTCTAGGATGATTACCATGCTAATTATAATATCTTTTTTCTTTTTTTTTTTTTTTTTTACAATGAATATTGTATTAATACCTTTACCTTGCAATTCTTCTGTAGCAGTGTGATGAAGATGCTGAAGGCAGCTGTGGATACAGATGAGTGCCCTGATAGTGGAATATCCCATGTAATAGTCCAGAAGTGGAGACCAGGAACGTGAGCCGGTGTAGTTGGCAGGGTCCACCTAGTTATGCTCTTGAAAGTGTTGTATGAAAAAAAGATCCTTTTACTCTAAGCACATCTGCCTTGGCTTTAAGGGCGTCGGTGTGCGACCGCCGGTAAACACGAAGTAGTGAACGCGGCAAAGCCAGAGGAAATATTCGGCTCATTTTAAGCATTTATTCCTGGAAAGAGAGTTAATAGAACCGTCGAGTCTAGTATATTAATACACTGTTCAATATTTTTTAGGTTTGCGATTAGTACAAAAAAGGGAAAGGTGAAATAATCATGAATATGCAAATTAGAAATTATTCATCAATTCATTTTCTGAACCAATGAATCTTAATTAGGGTTGCAAAGAGGCTGGTGTCGATCGTAGCCAACTCTGGGCGATGGCAAGGTACACCCTGGATACTTGCCAGGCCATCGCAGGCCAATTAGAAATTATGGTTCAATCATTCATGCATTCATTCATTCATTTATTTCCTGAATTGCTTATTCTTAATTAGGATCATGGGGAGACTGGCAGCCATCTCAGCCGACTCCGGGGAAGGCAAGGTACACCCTGGACAGCTCACCAACAGTGACACAACCATCCATACTCACACTCGCACCTAGAGATGATTTGGACCAGCCAATTAACCTCCTGTGCATGCTTTTGGACTGTAGCAGGAAACCGGGGTACCCGGAGAAAACCCGTGTAAGCACGGGGAGAACATGCAAACTCCACACAGAAACACCTGAGCTGGGAGCTGGGAATCGAAACCAGGACCTAGAAATTATGGTATAATTATAATATGTATAAAAAGAATCTGGTAATATGCGCTTATTTAAATACATTTTCGCTTAATATACGCTTTCCCCTTGGAGCCAAAATTTGTAGCATGGGAATGACCAAAAAGAGCATTTTGTCTTTTTTTCAATTAAAATGACCATATTAGAGTAATATGACGGCATTCGGCTTTGATCCATGGCAGCGCTCACACCTGCATGCAAGTGCATTCTGTTAAGGATAGGTAAATTTAGAAGATGGAAATTGCCCCGTGAAACCAGCAAAGCACGACAGACCATGACATAACCTAGAAACAATTTAATAATATGAACAATATAAGACAAAATAATAACTTACATCTTAGAGCTAAACCACATACAAATTAACAAAGGGTCCCCTAGGCACCAAAAGCCCGCAGCAGGGTAAATTTAGAATGCTGGCATGGAAAGGCTTGCAATCCCACGTGTCGAAAGAAACAAATGATGAACATCCTCGCATGGGCTGTGTGTGAACGTGGATGATGGACTTTGACGATGAAGTCCCGAACCATGCGCGTTCCATGGTTCACTTTGGATGAGTTGATCCACAGAGATGAGTTTCCTTAGATGATCTGCCCGAAGAGACAGGAGGAGACTGTAGCCAGGCCACAGGTCCTTAATATAGATTCCCTAAAGTTTGGGAAAGTTCCATCCTGGAAAATTCCACATCACCTGACCTGCAACCAGGGCGCATGCGCAACTAGGTCCACTTATGGAAAATTCCAGACCCAAACAGTTGAGTCATCCACTATTTACAGCACACTAACTGAATCTAATTATACACAACATTTATGCAGCCATAATTTTTAAGATTTACATTTATACAAATATTTACATGCCCATAACAATTCGCACCGGAATATTAGCATAAAATATAGCGGTACCTTGACTTACAAAATTAATCTGTTCCAAGGGTGAGCTCGTATGTCAAAATGCTTCTTAAATAAAAGAAAAATTCCCATCGGAAATAATAGAAAACCAATTAATCCATTCCAACCCCCTCCCAAACTCATATAACCTGCACAAACACGTATATTTCACCTAATATATTAAAGCTAAACATGTAAAAACAATAAAAAATTCATGATAATAATAATAATGATAATAATAATAATAATAATAATAAGAAGAAGAAGAAGAAGAAGAATACATGTTCATTGACATTAATAATAATTAATAATAATAAACAAGAATAAATAATAAGTCAACTAACCCTTCCGGTCACCAACTGGCAAAGATGTCACGTGGGCGTGAAGATGTTACTTGGGCAGGCATGAGGTGGTGAGTAACAGAAGAAGGAGGAGAAGGATGATAATTTTGTGCATGTGCACGCTACGAATGCCAGCGAGGAAAAGCTCGTGCTGAGCTCCCACAAGGCCGGTGCTTCTGAAATACTGTGGCACGCCCCCCTTGGGAGGCGCGGTGTGATGCCGGGGGGCACATATGACCTTGGGGAACATGCTTTTTTGCCATACTGTACTAGAATTAAGTGTAATTGTGTATCTTCTACAGCAGGTGGCAGTGGTGCTCTCATTGACGGGCTATGGTGCAGGGAAAAGATAAGATAAGATAAGATACAGCTTCATTAATCTCACAATGGAGAAATTCACTGTTACAGGCTCTTGAGGTACCATCAGTAGGGGGTGCAAAAATAGATACATATACAAACATACACACATACATATATATTATATAAGTAAATAAATAAATAGATACATAAATAGTATAAATTAATAAACAGTAAAAGAAAAGAAGGGAACAACTTTGTAGACTGGCCTATATTAAAGTGTAATGTATCTGAGGGCACCAAGCAATGATATAAAATACAGTAAACATTTTATAGTCACGCACAGGGTGCTGGGGGGGGGGGATGTTTTTCTTCCTCCTATAGGGGGCATCACAGAAAATAATTCAGAAGCAATGCACAAGTTCTGAGAGAACGAAGGAATATACACGGAAGAATACAAGGTTAATCAGCCCGGAAAAACCATTTCCCCAGCAGAGCTCATAAATCAAAATTTTGCTGGTTGGATGGGGCAAATTTTTAGGATTATTTAGCATGGTAAGATAGTCAGCTTTTCCACTGCATTTTTTCGGAGGTGCACAATTTTCATTCGGAACACGGTGTGCTGTTGCTACCTCTGCCACAATGCCGGATAAAGTTGTCAGTTTCAAGGTCTATAAGCAGTTAAATTAACATTACATGCTGTCGAGTAATAAACTGTACATCACATCAAAGAGAATTAATGAGAGTAGATCAAAGAAGTAAAACAGAAGGAATTCCCTCATACTGTAATTAATTTTGTGTTTAATGATGGTAAGGGGTGGGGACAGGACCGTTAGAACATTGTGTGTGTATGTGTGTGTGTGTGTGTGTGTGTGTGTGTGTGTGTGTGTGTGTGTGTGTGTGTGTGTGTGTGTCTATAAAACTAAGATAAAGGGACAACTATAAGTTGCTTACATCTCTTTTTTAAAGCTATACATAAAATATTCCTCATTATTCTAAAGTGAGTACCATCATCATCATCATCATCATCATCATCATCATCATCATCATGATTGATATCATCCTCATCATCTATGAGTGATGGAATAGACCACAGGGTGTAGGTACACACAGTGTGAGAGCCACTAATATGAGAATGACACCTCTGCGCCCACACATGGCCTGTTCCTCACCAATCAGAGTCACTCACCGAGGCCTGGCAGGTGGGCGGACGCATCACGCAGGCGAAGTAATGAAGGTGTTGATGGAGAACACCACCGTTTTCACACGTCACACTGGGAAGATTGGTCATAATGCCGAACCAGAAAGAAAAGAAAAGACAGTAAATACAGACAGAAATAGTAATGGTTCGCCTGAGACACATTTTAATTAACGAACATGTTCCCCCTCAGATTCGCTGCCCACATCTTTCCAAAGCCCTTGTGGCCTTTTTGAGGACAAAAGTCTCTGTTTCTAGTGATTCATCTCTTCCCTCAACCACACAAACATACACTCTGGCTCACAGAGGAGACGCAGCCTCAAAAGGAATCTGTATTTCCTCATGAACTGAAGCCGGAGGTGTATATCGTTACATCTTTTCTCACGGGATAAACTGTATATCTCAGCATAAAGGCAACACTGTCATTTCAGTTCAGTTCAGTTCATTTTCTGTAACCTCTTAACCCTAATTAGGGTCATGGGGAGGCTGGCGCCCATCCCAGCCAACACTGGGTGAGGGCAGAGTACACCCTGGACAGCTCGCCAGGCCATCGCAGGGCAGAAATACGCCGACCGCTTTGCAGCCTACTCTTGTCGAAAGTCAGCAATGGTTGTTTTATATGAACCTCACACAACAGACAGTGAGAGACATGGTCCGCCTTTGATAACCCAGTTAGTGTACTGGGGGGACAGTGACAAGCTTTTGGAGAGTGGGACTCAAACCTCCAACCTTTGCATCAGCGATCCAGCGCCCTATACCACTAGACCAACACTGGCCCACTATCATTTTGAGGATTATTATTTCTTATCTTCAGCTGTCCAGTTCGGGTGAGCTAGTACTTAGTGTTGCCTCAGATTCCTGCTGATAGAGGTGTTAGCCTGTCGCTATGTGTTTTGAGATGCTTTTTGGCGAAACACGGTTGTAAAGCATGCTTAGATGGGTTACTGTCGACTTCTTCTCAGCTTGAACTGACAACTCTCAGTTTCTCTCTTATTAACAAGTTGTTTTCTCATGCAGATTTCACGCTCAGTGAGAATTTAGTTGCTGTTGTTGTTGTTGTGGTTGCCATGGTAATATATAGTAACTAAAATCAATTTTTTTTTTTCTCCACCATCAGAGTTTTGGCATAGGTATTGTAACCACTCACGCACGTATTTTCCTCAAACTTGGTGGAGACACTTTTCTACCCAAGTACCAGAGATGATCCGTATTTGGAATGTCAAGATCAAAGATCAAGGTCGGAGCAAGGTCACAAAGGTTTGGCGATAGAGTCCTTATAACTTCAGAAGGAGTACTGATAGATATGCAGTCATTAATGAACACTAATAGGAAACCATATGGACTTGCAAATGAGACAGGTACCTTTGACCTTGAGTGACCTTAAAAGGTCAAACCCTCCCTACCACCTAAATCCTTCAATCAAGAAATGGATTTTTTTTGATAATTTTGATAATAATACATAAAGTTGATATTCTGTCGGTTATTACATGGTTCATGTAAACCAGTAACCACGCAGTGATTATCTGCTGTGTTATCCACACTGCCTAGTAAAGCTTATATACCTTGAGCTCTATGAGCGTCATTGTAGTTTCTAGTTCTTTTCGCCTGTATGAAATGCGCAGCGGTCATGTGATTGGCAGATTAGATAACCACTTTAACCAGAATCTGTTTCTATTGAGGTGGATAGTGAGCAGAGGTTATTTCTGAAAGAAGCAGGCGTTCATGTTCACTTGCAGTCTAAATAATTACTGACATGATGGATTTGGATAGGATGGGAATTCCAGAGATACTCCAGTGCCATTATATTACCCACCACTTCATGTGTAAAAATAGGGATAATCCAGGGATAATCCAGGTCTAATCCCCTCTCAACACATACACACACATTTGATATGTATTACTGAGGTCATTTCCTACTGGTCACACACAACTTATTAATTTGTTTAATAAATGTTTGATATTATCCAGTCGTTTTATCATTACTTAAAAATAACTTCCACCAATGTAGCCTGTGTTAATTCAGAAACGTTTCCATTTCATTTACCAGCTGGTCCACCAGCTTGGCCGGCTCGGCCTGCGATTTTGGCAGATGGCCACATTTTTCAGTGGGAATAAAGTAATTGGACAAGATTTCTAAAACAACTTTTAAGTCACGCTCAACTACTAACATTATCTATTTAATAAAAATATTCATAAACATTCATTATGTTCCATTAGACACGCTTGTCCAATCTTTTCTGTAAAGGTGTGGTGTGTATGCAGGTTTGCACTTCAACCAAGAAGTAGCCACACGTTCCGAATGTTTCAGTGATCTTAAAGAAAAAAAAGACTGGATTGCACACTAGTGTTTCAATCTTGAAGCTGGGTGGCAGCCATCTTGGTGAGACCACTTTACTATTAAAACTTATACTGTACTCAAAAAGCATGAAAAGATGGAGGAAACAATTACATTCACCCATTCATTAATTTTCTGAACAGATAATCCTAATTATGGTCGTGGTGAGGCTGGCGCCCATTTCAGCCGACTCTGGGTATGAGCAAGGTACACCCTGGACAGCTCGCCAGGCCATCACAGGGCAGAAACACGTTGATGGCTATGCAGTTCCTCTAGATGAAAGTCAGCAATGGTTCTTTTACATGAACCTCCACCGTAGACGGTGAAAGACGAGGCCGGCCTTTGATGACCAAGTTAGGTGCTCTAGGGGGAAATAATTGCATTTCATTTTAAAACTTATTTTTAAGGTATTTTGACCATCAGAAGCAGTACTATTTTCAGGGTTTTCGAGCCGTGTTGACTTTCGATAGCTCTATTTTGAGATCTTAAAGCAACGTGATCTCACCAAGATGGCCGTCACTCGACTTCAAAACTGAAATACAAATGGACAATTGAGACGGGGCTTTTTTAGCTCAGTGATTGAAACAAGTGGAAGGTGTGGCTACTGCGGCTTTGGTGACCTGTAATGTAGTGGTTAGGGTGTTGGGCTTATGATCTGGAATCTGTGGGTTCAAATCCCTTTTAGACCCCCACTGTGCTACAAGGTCTTAACCGCGAGTATGCCTCAGTTCACCCAGCAGTACAAATGGCTACCAGTTAAAATACTGATAAGGTAACTCGTAATGGAGGAGTTGAACTCCTAGTTGTTTCATGCTACAGAAACCAGGAATAAGGACCGGCTGTGATGAGCCACTTGCTCTGATGCAAAAAAATAAAACAGACTTCATGTTATAAGATGATTTTGTAAGGAAGAGAAACCGTTAACTTTTTGATACCATCAGTGAAACCACTTTTCAGTGCTGGATGTAGCCAACTAACCTATTGTGTGTTTTTGGGCTGTGGGAGGAAACCAGAGAACCAGGTGGAAACCCACACAAACACGAGGGAGAACATGCAAATTCCACACAGAAATGCCCTGAGCCCCGGAATCGAACCCAGGATCTTCTTACTGTAAAGCGGACGTGCTAACCGCAAAGCCACCATGCCACTCTCATTACTTCACCTTCACCTTCGCCTTCAGTTGGTTGTGATGGGCTCCAGCCTTCCTGTGACACTACTAAAGGATAAAGTGACACAGAAAATGACATGACATGACCATACCCTATCTTTTTTCTTACATAATGTAATAGAACATTGTAGAAGGTCCTGGGATTGAGTCCCATTCTTATTTCTATGAGGACTTTCCATGATCCCCCTGTGCTTTACTCTGGATACTCCGATTTCCTCCTAAAGTCCCAACACATCCATATAAGGTTAACTATCTGTTCCAAATTGCCCGTAAGTGTAAGTGTGAATGGTTGTTTGTGTGTTGCCCTACGATGGTTCAGCGAGCTGCCCTTAAGCCCATAGACGGCTGAGATAGTCACAAGTCCATCTGCAACCCCCTGAGTGAATGTCTTAAGGTGAATAATATCACCGAAAACAAAGCATGTGTTTTCTTGACCAAGCGAGATCACAACATGTGATGTAAAAGCGTGTCATCTGCAGCTGTAAACCAGCCCATAACCAAGTCCCAAAGATCAAAACAACCCCTAATTAACAATATCCACTTTACAAGCCAAGCCTGTGTGTCTTAATGAAGAGACTGAAGGCCAGGAATTGTTCGGTTCTTTCTGAGGCGTTTCTTAAGTGAAACTCAACCAGTGACTCATGAGCCAACAATAAACCCTCAAACACCATGAGACACCACAGTTCCAAGTACGAAGGTGGTTCACCAGACTGTACGGAAACACCGCTTCATGGTTCCGCCTTCAAACACAAAGACAACCTCAGCCACAAAGCCTCCGATACCATCTTATACATCTTTCAGACACATCAATACAGGGCTGTGGGAAGAAACTGGATCTTCCAAACCATTTAATTCTACTAGAGATCTGGTGGGGCCGGTGGCGTAGTGGTTAGGGTGCTGCACTCATGATCAGGAGGATCATCGATTCTTGCAACTCTGGGTCAAGGCGGGGTATATCCTGAACAGCTCGCAAATCAATTGAAGGCCAACATATACACACGCGACAATTCCCACTCAATCTGGGGACGACGTTAGTGGGGCTGGTGATGTAGTGGTTAGAGTGCCGGGCTCATGATCGGGAGGTTGTGAGTTCAAATCCCACTGAGATCCTCACTGTGCTAAGACCCCTGGGCAAGGTCTCAACCACAAGTGTGCCTCTGTTCACCCAGCAGTATAAATGGGTACCAGTAAAAAATATACTGGGAAGGTAACCTGCGATGGACTAGCGTCCCACCCAGGGGGAGTTGAACTCCTGGTCGCTTCATGCTACGGAAACCGGGGATAAGCACCGGCCTGATGAGCCACGAGGCTCGGGTGTAAAAACCCAACAGACTTTACCTACCTTACCTAGGGATAACGTAAAACAGCCCGTTGGCCTAACGAGCAGAGTACCCAAAGGGATCTCATGCAAGCTCAAGCAGAACATACAACGTCAACAGTGACAAGCTCTCACTGAGTCCGGGAATCGAACCCAGGACCTTCTATACTCTTCTGATACATTACTTAAGGATAATAAAATCTTGATATGCTATGTTTTTTGTCATTTTGTGGACCACTTTATCCTTTATTAGGGCCACAGGGAGGTTGGAGCCCACTTTGCTGAGCTCAGGCTAACCAGTACACCACCAAGCAAGCAATAAGTACGATACATTCCACTGTATTATCTTTCATCTGACGTCAAGATCATATGTCCCACCATGCGTGGTGGAATGCGTGGTGAAAGGAGCTGATGTCACACACACGATGTATACAGTATATTCTTATTATAGATGTGTACTGCGCATAGATTGTATAAAGCAGACGGCTAATTTTGCAGCACGAAGTAATGAATGATGTCCTCTAGAGCCCACTCTGTGATCTCAGTGAACTATGTAGGAGTGCATTTAACACCAGTGACTCAACCGCGCATCTATATTTTTCCATTAACCTTTACTTTTTAACTTCATTACAAGTGAAGAGAAGTCAGAAAGCTTAGCCTATAGAATCCCAGCATTATAAGTCCTGCAAGTTTTTCCTGCTTGGTTATCTAATATAGAGACCATTGCCATCCTTCACATCTTTTGTGTAGGAGCTTTGCATTTTAACATCAGAGCAACGCGGCTATGAGTTATCACTCATAAATATGGCTCCACCCCTCACACAAACATGGCAGACCATTCTATCAATGTACAGTAAAAATCAGAAATCATTGGCAGTTATTATTTTAAACAGGTCCCCCCAACCCCATCCCCATCCCCATCCCTGGCCGAAAACCCAGCACAGTTTACCACCTTGTGAATGTGCCACTTAGAAACATGTATAAAAAAATTAACCAAAAAAACCCCTAATTGTTGGCCATTTGGAAAAGGTTTCATGTTTTATAAAAGACTCCAGCAGGAATGCACAGCATATTTTGTTTACTGTTTATAGCATTTTTTTTAGTTCCTCCTGGGATTATTTTCGGATTATTCCTCTTCAGGGTTAGCACGCATCCTGCTATAATAATCCCACATCGATATTTCATGGGCGTTTGTATTAAATTTAACTCCAAGATTCATCCAACGGTCATTTGTTTATTTCGATTTAGCATTTTAGTGAAAATTGGTTACCGGATGGCTCAGAATGTCTCTTGCTGGGATAGTGTTGCTCTGATGTGGCCACTATCACATCATCCACCGAGAGCCAAAACCACGCAGAAGCCATGGCAGAGATCCTGCAGAAGAGTGTGATCGTCTTTAATTAGAAAAGATTTGAAAAGGAAAATCAGCTTTGGGAAATTAAATACTGTATGTTCTTTGCTCCAGAAATTGTCTTTCTTTCTTGTAATCCCTTTAGAAACCACCGAGAAACAACACCTGTCGTATCGGATAGATTTGAGTCAGCATATATTGGTACTGTGTGAGATGATCATCTCCTGAATCTTCTTGCTCTTTTTTTTTCATGTCTTTGTCACTGTGCAAAATTTCTTTTCTTCCTTCTGATATTCTCCAGATGGTCCCATCAAAGTGTTTCAAAAATCGTCCCGATGCTACTTCAATGTATTTGATAGCTTGAAAGCTTTTCCATTTGTGCTGTCACAGCTAGATGGTCCAGGCTCGGCGAAGCCGTTTCTGGGTGGAGTTTGCATGCCCTCCCCGGCCTTGTGTGGGATTCTTCCAAGTACTCTGGTTTCCTCCTGGACATTAGGCTCATGGTGCATTCCAAATTGCCCCAGGGTATGAGCATGAGTGTCGACATGGCAATGAGCTTCTGGTGAGCTGTTGAGGGTGCACCCTGTCTTCGTTCAATGTCAGCTGAGGCAGGCACCAGCCTCCTGTCTACCCTAGTTATGATTACGCTGATCAACAGATGAGGAATGAGAGAACATAACATAACAAAACAATATAAGAAAACCTGGTCAACACTTTTTATGTGGCTATAAAAGCCTAGGGAGGCGGCACTGGGGTAGATCCAAGTCTGGCTTGAGGTATCTGGCCTGGGATCACCTCAGGAGAAGCTGGAGAGTGTTGCTGTAGTTGCTGTTCTGAGAACCAACCTTGAACAAGTGGATGGATTGATGAGTTAGTGAAGAAAAGCCTAGCATTGATGACACCTGATGTATTAACATTTTTGGATTGGATTTGTGTTTTATTAGATTAAGCAGAACAAACATTAATTCAGACACGGATGCTCGGACACCCCTGACTGCCCCATGGCTACTACATTAAACCAGGGGTCTCCAATCTTATCCACAAATGTGTGGGTGCAGGTTTTCAATTCAACTAAACAGTAGCCACACCTTCCACCTGTTTCCACCAATCACTGATCATCAAAAGAAAAGTAAATGAAAACTAGATTGGACATTACTGTTTCAATTCTGAAGTGGGGCCATCTTGGTGAGATCACCTCGCTTTAAGACTTAAAGAAAGGTGATCTCACCAAGATGGCCCCACTTCAGAATTGAAACAGTAATATCCAAGCTAGTTTTTTGATTTAATTAATTTTTTTTTTTTTTGATGATCAATGATTGGTGGAAACAGGTGGAAGGTGTGGCTGGTCTGAAGTGAAAACTTGCACCCACACCGGCCCTTTGTGGATAAGATTGGAGACACCTGCATTAAACCGTAGGGTTGTCTTCTGTATTGACTTCCATTGTGTTTTAGTAGCTGCTATCGATCAACACATTGTTGAAAGAGAAATCAATTTCCGAAGACAACCCATTTTATTATTTTTTTCTGTCCATCGCCGGGTGAACTGAAGACCCGATTCAAAGCGTCAGGAAAAACGATTCAGCTGCAATGAAACATACTACACAGGATGTTCTCGAAGACTTTCAACTATATTACGTGAAAATGTTATTTGAGGTAGTTTGTCTTTTGCAGAAAAAACATGTGTCTGGAAGTCTGTGTGGTAAAACAGCTTAACTGTTCATCACCTCAACCACATAATCTGTTTTGCAGTTCTTTTCTGGAGATTTCTCAGGCCAACCTCTCATTTACTATAGAAACCAGGAAACACACTCAAACATTCAGAGGGATGGCCAGACCCAAGAACAAATCACTTCTTGTAATAAGTGGTGCTGCTGACGTGAGGTGTGGTACTCTGGTAGTTCAAAAAAAAACAACCCAACAACAATTCCCTTACAGGGCCAAAATTTTAGATAAACACGACAGTCATTCATTCATTCAGTTACTAGCCGAACCCATTAATCCCACTAGGGGCGAGGGGAGGCTGGAGCTTATTAGCTGACTTTGAACATTGGCAGAGTTCACCCTGAACAGCACACCAGTCCACCGCAAGGCCAATGCACAAGCAACCATTCACAGTCACCGCTAGGGGGCGATCTGAACTGCCAATAAGACTAATTTGCATGTATTTTATCTGTAGGACGAAACCCACACGAGCACGGGGAGAACATCTAAAGTCCACGCAGAGATGCCCTAACCAAGCCTGGATCTCGAACCTGTGGCCCTCTTGGAGGAAATCTTGGAGGAACTCTTGGAGGAAATCTGGAGGAAATCTTGGAGGAAATCCACACGTGCACAGGGAGAACATCTAAAGTCCAAGCAGGCATGCCCTCACCGAGCCTGTGGCCCTCTTGTTGTAAGGCAGGGTTCCAACCCAGGGCCAACACACACAACCTCTTACACTTACACTTGGAACAGCCCTTTCGTCTAATGTGCATCTATTAAGATTATATGAGGAAACCGGAGTACCCGAAGGAATTCCACACAAGCACGAGGAGAACATGCGAACTCCACATAGAAACACCTTTTCTGAACTCGTGAAATTCAGGCCACAAGGCAGATGTGCCAACCACAACGCCACAGTGCCACTCCATTAACACTCCGCCCACAAGAAAATACTGAAGTCACCTTTTCCATCAACAGTGAAGAGTGAAAAGGTGTCGGTTGTTTTCTGAAACAGCAGCTTCGGCAATGATGCCACGAGAAGTCCTGCAGAAGTACTTTCAAATATGTTCACACGTCATTTGCCTGACTGTCAAAGTTCTTTTCAAAGCTTCAGTTACAGATATCCTCTGTTCACACAAAAAGGTTTTTAGAGGTTCAGAACTGATGGTTCTCATCCACATGAGATGGAGTCGAACAAAGGACAACCCTCCAACCGTAAGAGCCGCTCACTGGTGCTCTATTGTGTTGGACATTATGTGCCTATCGACACATCCAAAATTGAAAGAATGTCTTCAGAAAGGTTTATTTATCTGACAGTCCGCTCTGTGGTCTCACAAAGGATTTGAGCAGTGCTGTGATTCTGAATACCTTCGCGCAACATCTGCTTATTAAACTGTCAACAAATCAGGACATCCGAGAGTGATTCGCACTGATCCGGATACAATATGTGCAGTTTCTTTAAATAAACAACAACAACAAAATCCCCCACAAGGTCTTGGGAGAGTCTCTCAGCGCAATCGTTCTCTGTAAGCATAGAAAAATCTGTCAAGAAGGTACTCAAGTTAGTTTTGGACCAAAGTGCATGAATGCAGAGAGAAAACTACAAGTTTGTTCATAATGTACAAGGTACCTTCTCCATCCAGCAACAAATAGGTTATACTGTGATACCTCAGCTAACAAATTTAATCCGTTCCTAGGGCGAGCTCGTAAGCCAAAAGGTTCGTTAGATGAAACAATTATTCCCATAAAAATAACAGAAAACCAATTAATCTGTTCCAACCTCATCCCAAACTCATATAACCTGCCACAAACACGTATATTTCACCTATTAAAGATAAACATGCAAAAACAATAAATATTTTATAATAATTATTAATAATACATGCATATTAACATTAATAATAATTAATAATAAATAATAATAAAACAAGAATAATCAATAAATTAACTTCCCCTTCCGATCATCGACTGAAGCGAAGATATCACGTGGGCAGGCAGGACGTGGTGTGTAACAGAGGAGGAGAAGAAGGGGAATTTTGTGTGTGTGTGCACACTACACATGCCAGCGAGGAAAGGCTCGTGATGAGCTCCCACAAGGCCAGTGGGCACCGAGCAAATGATAGGAAGTGCAGTGAACACTATTTATATTCGCACGTGGGAGCTAGTAAGGTCAATTTTTGCTCATTGAATGGAACAGATTTTTTGTGGGTTCGAAGCTCATATCATGGAAAAATCATTATAAGGCAAGGGTCCCCAACTCTCGGTGCACAAACCGGTACCGGTCTGCGGATCATTTGATACCGGTCTGCAAACAAAATCCTTAATCGTACAAATTATAGTTTTTTTATTCGAGCTTTCGCATCTTATTTAAAAAAACGACTGTTTTTGACATTGCCACAGAAGCACTGAAAGCCCTTCTTCCATTTCCAACCACATATCTTTGTGAGGCGGGGCTTTCTGCGGTGACAGCCACCAAAACAAGACTATGGAGTAGACTCTAACCGGTCCACTGAAACATTTTCATACATAAAACCGGTCCCTGGTGCAAAAAAGGCTGGAGACCTCTGTTATAAGGGACACTTGTGAGACGAGGTACCACTGTATATGGGTTTTGGATTTAATTACCCAGCATACAATATGTTCTGCCTCTCGAATTTGAAGGGTTTATAAGATGCTAGGGTTTGATCCATCAGATTCACTCGACCATCTCATTTGATATATGGTTTCCTATTGGCGTTCCATAGGAATGACATGTCCATCAGCAATCATTTTTTCGTTATCTTGCTTTTGACCTTTTAAGGCCACATAAGGACAAAAGTAATTCTGTCAAATGGAAGCGTGTGTATGGTTTCCTATTTATCCTTCACTGCCTCAATGGATATATGTTACTTTTTTGCCAGAAATACAATAAGCAATCGGGCAGTGGTGGCCTGGTGGTAAAAGGTGCTGGATCACTGAGGTTGGGGGTACAATCCCCACTCTCAACAGGTTGTCACTGCCCCCCCCCCCCAGTGTGCACTTACTGGGTTATCAAAGGTCGGCCGTGTCTCTCACCGTCTATGGTGTGAGGTTCATGTAAAAGAACCATTGCTGACCTTCTACAACAGGAGCTGCATAGCCGTCAGCTTGTTTCCGCCTTGCGATGGCCTGGCGAGCCGTCCAGGGTGTACTCTGCCCTTGCCTGGAGTAGGCTGAGATGTGCACCCGCCTCCCCGCGACCATAATCAGGATTAAGCGGTTACAGAATATTAATGACAATAAGTGGAAGCATGCGAATCTCCAAAACTATGTGACCTTGCGCCGACCTTGACCTTTAACCAAAACATTCCAAGATCAAATACAGGTTTACCTCAGCTTACATCGTTAATTGGTTCTAGGAGAGATTAATTAAAAAAAAACGAATTAATCAAATTAGCCTATCTCTAGGCTAGGCTAGGCTATGCCAAATTTACTAGTATAATATTATACATAACTATATATATATATATATATATATATATATATATATATATATATATATATATATATATATATATATATATATATCTATCTACATAGTATTTAATATATTAATCATATATCATATAATATATGATTATAATGATGTAAACTTTATTTAAAAAATGACATTTCCATATATTTTTTGAAAGCCAACATATAATCGACAACGACTTAACTCGAAACGACTTAAGTCAAGGTATACCCATATTGTCTCTGGGACTTTGGGAAAAACAATCGTGTCCCCACCAAGTTTGGTGAAATTCTGTATAAGGGCGTGGTCATTGTTTTGTCTGACAAACCACTACACTCCAATGCTTACAATATCGCCACTAAAGCGTGTTTTGTGGTGGCAGTAATAAGGCTTTCAAATAAGCTTAGAGTCACTAAAGACAGATAATCTCTGAAACAATAATCCCACCTTACATGTTTACATTCGAACCACAAACCAAAGCACTCTGAAGTTTTTTCCGTGACAGAAAACATGTAAATAAAATTATAAATAATTACAACTTTAACTTTACTGTGGATTGTGAAGTACTGACACCAAAAGCAGGCAGCAGGGTGGTGTAGTGGTTAAGATGTTCAACTTGTACAGAGAAGGTTTTGGGTTTGAAGGCTGTTTCTGGGTTGGGTTTGCATGTGTTTCTCATGCTAGTGTATGTTTCCGCTGGGTATTATGGGTTTCCTCAACAGTCTAGTAAACATAGCTGGCTCTTCCAATGTACCCTCAGAATGTACTTGTGTGGGGTTTGCTTTTCGATTTTGTTATACATTAACCCCCCGCCCGTTCACGGTTCCCCCGCCCGTATACTCACGGATTAACGGCAAACACGGAAGTTACTGGCACATGATTCAAATTTAGCCAATGGACAAGAGCTTTTATTTTTCCCTCCTGCTGATTGGTTACAGATGATGTGTACACAATACATGAATGTGATTGCTTGAATTGGGAATTCATGTTTTTTTTAGTGTGTTTTTAATGATTATTTAAGCCCAATGATGTCACTCAAACGCCCTGCATCTTCTCTAACTTCTGGTAAGGAGATTAAGCGCTTTATTTATGCATAAATATTATCATAGTACAAAATTAAAAAGTTTTTATTAATCATTACTACACTTTACTGCATTATTACTGTATTAATGAGTGAGACTGGATATAGAATGGGTTTAATAAGCATAATTTAGTGTATATAATATCATACATAGGGTTTTAAAACCGCGTCAATAATTCACGGATTATCAGGATCTGCGGGAAGAGGCGGACCGCAACCCATGCGAATAACGGAGGGATACTGTGCTGTATTAATCCTGCATTTAACCAAATCCAAAGTGAGCAAACACACACATAAAGAGTGAGCACACACACACACACACACACACACACACACACACACACAACCACTCAGAGCAGTAGGCTTCCATACACGTTAGAGCTCCCTGAGACCAGTTGGGGTTTAGGTGCCTTGTTCAAGGGCACTTTAGTCTTGAAGGTGGAGGAAGGGAAGGTGTAGCTGCAACATGACACACTTTTTTTTTCCTGCTGGTCGGGGAATTGAACCAGCAAACTTTTAGTTCCAAAGTCACTGCTCTGACCATTAGGATACAGCGGCCCATCAGATAGTTGTGTGTTGGCCA
This sequence comes from Plotosus lineatus, assembly GCA_024760905.1. Classification (NCBI taxonomy): domain Eukaryota; kingdom Metazoa; phylum Chordata; class Actinopteri; order Siluriformes; family Plotosidae; genus Plotosus; species Plotosus lineatus. The sequence continues at coordinate 42,764,122 of CM045743.1, read as the reverse complement.
TAGATTGTACCCAGCCTTCACCCAGAGTTGGCTGAGATAGGCTCCAGCCTCCTTGTAAACCCAGTAGAAAGAAGCGGTTTGGCAAATAAATGAGTGACACTGGAGACTCCTTCCATACATGTTGAAAATCAATGGAAATCTCTATCAATGACTGATTAAACACATTTTGGTTCTGGTTTATTTGGGCTGTCCATCAGTCACAGTCTCCGTGCAGGAGGATGTAATAATGTTCAGGAATATTAATAAAAATATTAATATAAACTTGGACTTTGCCTTTCTGCTGCCGGCACTACCATCCTACCCAAGCTGTTGTTGTATAAATGCTGTTCTCTGAATTAGTCTTTCTAGATTTTATATCTCTAAACAGTTATGAAGAATTGTTCAATGCCACAGTGTGACTAAATAAAAACAATTCAGGCTTCAGCGGATGCGAGTTTCTTTTCTTCCGGTCATTCCAAGATGACTTAAATGCTGAAGCCTCCCACACTCCGCCATTTTAAGTGGAGTAATAGACTCGAATCAGTGAAGGTGTTTACTGACAGTAGGTCGAACCCTGCAGTCGCTCGTGTATGACTATGAGCAAGAAGCATCAGCACATAATACACCCAGCTGGAAGTGTGGGAGGGGTAATAGGTGGAGGGGAGCCGAGGGCAACCTTCCAAGGGCAGATCTGTAATGATGTTATTATTTGTGCTCTCTCTGAGGAGCGTAGTGGGCAGAAGTAACTGAGAGAGAGAGCGAGAGAGAGAGAGAGAGAGAGAGAGAGAGAGAGAGAGAGAAAGAGGCCGGGCTTTAAGTGGGTTGTACTTGAGGGTGTGTATGTGGAGGTTAGGGTAGCACCATAGGGACAACGAGGACGAAGAGAGGCATGTTGCTGCCTCGTGACGGATGTGTCATCATCATCTCGGCCATCATGGCAAGACTGCATTCATTGTCACCCTCTTCAAGAAGTAAATCTCTCCTTTAAGGCATTGTGGAAGATTCAAAAGAGACCAAGAACTGAGTGATATACTGGACATGTTGCATGGACACAAACATCATGCAAAACAGCACTGTATAAACAGTCAGAAAATCACGATGGACGAACCTCAGGTGACTCGGGCAGGACGGCGGCGTAGTACTTAGAATGTCCACCACACAGCAAGATGGCCGTGGGTTCTATTTCCAGACTCAACCATTTCTATATGGAGGTTGCATGTTTTCTATGGGCACCTTGCAATGGCCTGGCGAGTTGTCCAGGGTATATTCTGCTCTTGCCTAGAGTTGGCTGTGATGGGTGCCAGCCTCCCCGCAACCCTAATTAGGATAAAGCGGAAAGAATGAATGAGTGTCTTCCATGGGTTCTTAGTTTCAGGGCGGTGGTGACTTATATTGACATTGCTGATATTAAACATATTAATATATGTTAAATTTTACATTTATTGTGCATTATAAGCATATTGTAAAATACAAACATATAGTACTTTAATAAACATGTTGTAAATTACAAACATATAGTACATTCTAAACATCTTGTATATAATAAACATATTGCTTTAACAAATATATTGTAAACTATAAACATATAGTAACGTCTTGTAAATTATAAGCCTATAGTAAACATATTGTAAATTATAAACTTATTGTAAACTACAAACATATATTACATTTTAAATTTATTTTACATTATATACATATTATTAAGTTATAAACATGAATGACAAAATGAGCTTCCTTGGTCGTAATCCGCGTATGTATAGGTGGAATCAGGAGCAAATCCTTTGATCTTTGCCGATTTTTCCGCGATGGAACGTGGTTACGCCGGCTATTCCTCAGTCATCCTTCAGTCATTCCGTGTTGAACGTGAACGTTCCGCCTGCATTCCGCCTGTTCCGCGATCATTCCGTGGGTCATCCTTCTAAAAAGGTTGCAGTGCCGTGGTCGTTCCTCGAATGTTCATTGCTTTCCGTGAACATTCCGTGAATTATCCGAAGGTCTTCCTTTACTGTCAGCATTGGTTCCGAAGGTAATCCGAGCACTTTTACGCATGTATTCTGACATATGCATTGCACCGTGGTCTTTTGACCCATTTTCCGTGTAAAAATGCTGAAGCCACTCTGTAGAGTGCGTTCCACGCCTTTCCGCCATGATCATTGCATTCCGCGCTCCAGTGAAATGGGGGTATTGACGGATAAGGCAAATGTGGGTTACTAATCCGAAGGTCAGCGTTTCAACCCTCACTATCACAACTGTTGGGCCCTTGATCAAGGCCCTTAACCCTCACCTGCTCAGTTGTATATAAAATACTGATTAGTGTAAGTCACTCTAGATAATGTCTGCCAAATGCTGTACATGTAAATTTTTGTGGGGGTTTCCTCTGGGTACTCAGGTTTCCTCCGACAGTTCAAAGACATTTACGTTAGGCTACCTGGCTCCTCCAGATCATTCTGAGTTGTCAGGGTGACAAGCTGTGCATGTGTTCCTCTGTGATGGTCTGGAAAGCTGTTTAGGCTGCACTCAGCCTTTTCCCACTGTTGGTTGAAATAGGCGTCAGGGTCCCTGAGAGTCGGCGGGACAAATGAGTGAGACTGAACCGCACCTCTTCTGATTGGTTGATGTCGTATACATATTATAAACGCTGAGATTCCCTGTTCAAGATCAAAGACCAGTACAGTAGTTTCCCTGATAAAGGAAATAGTGTTTGCTCTTTCTGTATTCACTGCTTGCTGGAAAAGTTTATAAATGTTTAAATGCATTCTTCACCTTTACTGTAGCCAAACGAAATTCTGTGGTATTGGGATATTTGTGTTTAGAATCGCAGGGCTTTATTCACATTAGTCATCCGACACGTCTTTAAACAGAGCAAGTCTAAACTACAAACACGCTCACAATAACACTTTAGCCATTATTAATGAGCTCCCACACACCACGTGCTCCATGATAATGGCTGGGTGTAATTTGCCACAGAGAGGCAGAAGTGTGATGCACATTAATCTACTTTGATTTAAGTGACCTATAAAAAATAAAAGCCAATGCATTTACAGGAATATGACAGATAGAGCTTGTGATGCAGGACGTGCATGTGGTTCTGAATTTTAGAGGATATGCATGATTGTATGTACAGTGTGTGTGTGTGTGTGTGTGTGTGTGTGTGTGTGTGTGTGTGTGTGTGTGTGTGTGTGTGTGTGTGTGTGTGTGTGTGTGTGTGCATAGTATGTGGAGGTGGCACACATGGCATTTACACTTTAATCACCCACAATTGCTGGGCGAGTGAGTCAGCATCTCCAGGACGATCAGAGGAAAAATGCATGTGAGGCCAACACACCATGTGCAACTCACCATAATCACTTTACTCCCGTCCTCACTGCCATTCAGGCTTATTGAACATACTGATTCATTACATTTCAAATGTAATCAGCGATAACCGCAGGCAAAAATGCCTCAAAAATCAAGGAACAAAATAGAATCAAATGCAGAAGGTGCTGAAATTTCTTGGGGGTCTTTTGTTTTGGATGTTCCGAATTAACCCTTGGGTTTAAGTGTGAGAGCGAATGGTTGTGTATGTTGGTCCTGTGACAGACTGGTAAGCTGTTCAGGGTGTACAGTAATCATCATCATCATCATCATCATCATCATCATCATAATTCTTCTTGCCAATTTGCTTAATCTTGCATGTCATGAGGAGGTGAAGCCCATCTCAGCTGACTCTGGGTGAAGGTGGGGCAGACTCTGAACAGCACAGTAGTCCATTGTAGGGACAACATCCACACATAACCATTCACGCTCACACTCACAACTCGGGGCAATTTGGAAAAACCAGTTAGCCTTGTTATGGGCATGTAAATATTTGTATAAATGTAAATATAACAATAATGGATGTATAAACATTGACTTAATGTGCTGTAAAGACAGACACATGGTATTACTCAGCTGTTTTTGGGTCATTGTTGTTTTTCTGTCTGCATGGACTAATTCCTTTACGAAATCCTCCAGCATAGACCTAGTTGCGCATGTGGCTTGGTGGCGGGTCAGATGATGTGGAATTTTCCAGAATGGAACTTTCTGGAACTTTAGGGAATGTATATTAAGGACCTGTAGCCGACTGGCTAAAGTCTCTTCGGGTCTCTTCGGCGCACGGATGATCTAAGGAAAGTCATCGCGGTGGATCATCTCATCCAAGGTGGCTCATGGAACACACGCCACCCAAGTTTCGTTGTTCGGGACTTCATCGCCAAAGTCCATCACCCACTTTTACCCACAGCCCACGCGAGGATTCTCATCATCAGTTTCATTCGACATGCGGGATTCCAAGCCTTTCCCCGCCAGCGCGCGCGCCATCTCTAAGTGTACCATGCTGCAGGTGCTTGGTGACTATGAGACCCTTTGTTTAATTTGCATGTTGTTTAGCTTTAAGATGTAAGTTATTATTTTAATAACTTAAATTAAATCTTAATTTGTTCATATTATTAAATTGTATATAGTTTATGTCGTGGTCTGTCATGCTTTGCTGGTTTCATGGAGCAATTTTATTCTTCTAAATTCCACATGTAACAAAATTGGGGGCTCGTCCAGGATCGAATCCATTTGGCATACGTAACAGCCTCATGTGCATGTCTTTGGATTGTAGGAGGAAACTGACTCAATCGTGGGGAGGAGATTCAAACTCCACGCAGAAACACCCTTGCTCAGCCGGGGACTCGAGCCCAGGACCTTCTTGTTGCAAAACAGATATGCTAAACACTACACCACCATGTAGCCAATATTATTATCATTATTATTTTTTTTTAATTTATTTTATTATTATTATTATTATTATTATTATTTATTTTTTTTTTTTTAATTTTTATTATTATTATTATTATTATTATTATTATTTATTCATTCGTTTTCTAAGTAGCTTCTAGTACTAGTAGTGATGGTGGTGGGAAGGCTGGCACCCATCTCAGCTGATTCTGGGCCAATCCAGGGTACACCCTGAAGAGCTTTCCGGTCCATCACAGGGCCGACCTGCACACAACCATTCACACTCACACTTAGGCACAATTTGAAACATCCAATTAGCTTACTGTGCATGTTTTGGACTGTCGGAAGAAACTGGAGAACCTAGATGAAACACATGCAGGCAAAGGGAGAACATACAAACTCCACACAGAAACCTCTGAGCTGGAACTTGAACCCAGGCCTTCTTGCTGTGTGGTGAACGTGCTAACCACTGCACTGCCACTATTATTATTATTATTATTATTATTATTATTATTATTATTATTATTATTATTATTGTAAAATTTAGTGTATGGCAAAAAAAAAGTAGGTTAGTGCTGAGCAGAGACGCTGCGGTGTGCCAGCTGAAGTCCATGTTAAACCCATTATCTGTGCTACAGTTCGGTGCCACAGCGGTGTTATAGTGTGGGAGAGTGAGTCAGCACAGAGGCAAAACTATTTTAAAGGACTTAATGAGTCGACCTGTTCAATGGCAAGTGAGTGAAGTTTTCAGCAGTTTCCATTAACTCCGTCTGAGCAATATTGGACTTGCAGCTCGAGGGGAAAATTAAAGTAACAAACCTTAGGCACTTGAGCTGAGAGGAAATTCTGAATAAAAGTGTTTTCTTTTGTTTTTCTCCAAATCCATTCCTTATAACTGGATAATTCCCATCTATAAATAGAGTATTTCGAATGACCCAAGACCATAAGACACAGGAAAGCCAAAAATCACGATGGAACCGGCACGTGTCCCGGAGCCGTACGAAAACGATTAAACGGACACGGGCTTTATACGAGACTCGTTCGGGTTTAATGTACTACAAGTGAGAATTATGCTCCGATCACATCGTGATGTGGAACACTGTACAGTAATTTGTGATATGAAAGAGCTCTATCTGAGCCTATCTCAGCGGACACTTGGCAAAGGTAGGGCACACCCTGAACAGCTCTCCAGAAGGCTGTAGCCCCAACACACATACAGTCATTCATGTTATGCTCTGTGTTGGGAGTGGCTCTGAATTTGGCGGCTTTTAACTCTCTTTCTCTCTCCTTATGCACTGCAGGCGCTGGCGAGGGGCGCTGCTGTCACATGCAGGCAGAGTCCAGAGAGCACACCTGATTCCACTCAGCCATCACCCGGCGATAAAGATGAGCGGCAGGCTCCTTCCAGCGCTAGAAGATTGTCCCTCCAAACTTGCCCGTTTCCCTGTGATCTCTCTGGCGCCCTGATTCTCAGCTCCGTGTTCGACCGGTTCCCGCTTTAATATTTTCCCTAGTGATTTTGGTTTTTGGGTTTCCCCTCAGCTCTACGGTGATCACGATTCCCCGTACTCCAGTACCTGCTCGGTGTTCAATAAATTTGTATCATCATCCTCGGTCTCCTGCATCCTTGAGTCCGACCGAAAGCTCCCGGCGTCACAATTCACACTCCCACCTTAAAGGGCAATTTGGATCAGCCAATTAGCCTAATGTGCATGTCGTTGGATGGTCGGAGTAAACCTGAGAACCCAAAGGAAACTCGTACAAACACATGGAGAACATGCAAACTGCACACCGAAACACCCTCACCAGGCTTGAGACTTGAGCCCAGGACTTTCTGGCTTCGATGCAGACGTGCCTACTGTGACACCATCCTGACACCCATAAATTCAAGTTGGCTCCTGAATTAAAATAATAGTCAAACCCTGGTTTGAATGATAAGAAAATATTTAATCAGACAACATTTTTCCAAACAATGACTTGTACCCCCTGAGGCCAACGTGGTTGGAGACAACAGCAGTTCACCCTGTTCTACGACACCATTTCCTCCTGGGCTTGAAACAACACGATGGATGAAGCTCACATTGCAGTGTGTCCTCAGTGCTGGCTGCTGTCCCAACAGACCAATTTGAGCACGAAGGGCTGAGATGGTAAAGAGAGAAACTTCTCTTCTTCCTACTATTTCTTCATCTCCCAGCTTTCCGAAAGCCATGTGTGTTTTACTGTGGTCATGACTAGACTTCGATTCCAAAACCTCAACTTTCCAGGGGATTAAAACGACTGTACATTTGTCATAGTTTTTGGCGAAAACATACATATAACATGGGATTGGCCCATTTCTATGATTTTTTTGCGCACCTCCTTTGATGTATGATTATGTTTGTTGCCTTTAAGCTTTAGCAGTGAAAGCAATAACATGGTTTCAATGATAAATTACTTGAACCGACTTTTACAAATTGGTAAAAAAAACAAAAAAAAACCCAAAAGATTTATTTTTCTTTGGAATAAGACTGACTTATTGCTTTGTGACAGGAGCAGGAACATTCTAGGAAATTCACCAAAGAAAAAAAAACAAAACAAAACAAAACAAAAAAATGGGAAGAACTGAGAAAAACTGAGAAAAACAAAGGCATGTCCCAAAAACAGCAGAACTGGATAAAGGGAAATATGATCACCATGGTTTACATCCAGCGACACATTAGCTGTGGTATTGAAGCTAAATTATAATTTGTTCAAATATATTGTTTGTTTTTCTTTAACAGCAGATCTAACATTACCATCCAAAATGAGCTTTAAATAAAGATTTATTTATTTGAATTATTTTATTTAAGACGTTGAAGGTGGTGTAGCGGTTAGCATTTCTACCTCATCACAAGAAGGTCCTGAGTTCGAATCCCAACCTGCATGCTTCTGTGTGGCGTTTGCATGTTCTCCCCGTGATTGCATGGGCTTCGTCCAGGTTCTCCAGTTTCCTCCCACAGTCCAAAAACATGCACTGTAGACTAATTGTCTGTACCAAATCCCTCTAGTTGTGAGAGTGAGTATGAATAGTTGCACGCATGTTGGCCCCGTAATGGTCTGGCGACCTGTTCAGAATGCACCATGCCCTCACACAGAGTCAGCCTCCCCGAGACCCTAATTAGGATTACATGGCTTGGAAAATGAATGAATGAATGAGTCATACGTTCTTATTACCTCCATCCACGTTGGAGCTGGGGCATACCTATACTGTATAAGCATTAAATAACTAACTTAACTAACTAAGCAATATATAAGGGGCAGTGGTGGCCCAGTGGGCGGCTGCTAGTTTATTGATCCAAAGGTCGAGGGTTCAAGATCCACGATCACCAGGTTGTCACTGCTGTCCCCCAGTGCAGCTCACTGGATTATCAAAGGTCAGCCATTTTAACCATTCATTCATTTTTCTAAACCGATTAATCCTAATTATGGACGTGGAGAGGCTGGTGCTCATCTCAGCTGACTCTGGGTGAGGGCAGAGTAGACCCTTGGCAGAAACACGCTGACGGCTATGCAGCTCCTCTTTATGAAAGTCAGCAATAGTTCTTGTACACAAACCTCCACCGCAGACAGTGAGGGACACGACCGGCCTTTGATAACCCAGTTAGCCTCATTGAGGGGACGGCAGTGATGACCCGGTGATAGTAGGGCTTGACACCCCCCCCCCCCCCCCCGACCTTGAGAATACTAATCCAGCACCTTACCACCGAGCTACAACTGCCTGATTTTTCACCATCTTTGGACAAGAGAACCATTTGCGACGTTCGTAAAGAGTAGGCCATTGGAGTTCTGTCAGCATGTTTCTGCCCTGCGATGGCCTGATGACCTTTCCAGGGTGCCTTCTGTAGGGAGTCCCCCTATAATCCTAATTAACCCTAATTGGGATTAAGCAATTCTGAAAATGAATGAAGGTTGAATGAATGAATAAATAAATAAATCACTTTCTCAACTTGATTGTGCATGAAATCCTGATCACACCCTGAGAAGATATTTTCACCAAACTCGGTGGGGCCACTATTCAACCTGAGTCTCAGAGATGATTCAATTTTGGAATGTCAAGGTTAAAGGTGAAGGTCAGGGCAAGGTCACAAATGTTTGGAGAGTAGATTAAGTGGTTATAACTAGGAAATGGGTGCTGATAGACATGCTGTTACTATGGAACACTAGGGTAGGAAACTATACATGAATGCTCAAGTGAAATAAATACTTTTGACCTTAAATGACCTTTAAAGGTCAACCTCGAGACGTCTTCTGAACCCTTCAAATAAGAAAGTTTCTTTTCAGTTATTTTCTGAAGCATTTAATTGCACGAGGGTCGCTGGGAGGCTGGAGTTGACACAGAGTCTTCCCTGAACAGCTTGTCAGACCATCACAGGACAACACACACACACACAATTATTTACACCCACACTCTCACCTAATGTGGGGCCTGTAATATAATGATTAGGGTGCTGGGCAGGATGTCACGAGGTCCTCAGATCAAATCCCTATTAGACTTCCAACGTGGTAAGAATCTTGGGTAAGGTCTTAACCATAGATGTGCCTCTGTCCAACCAACAGTATAAATGGGTAACCATTCCATCCAGGAGGAGCTGAACTCCGAGTTGATTCATGGCACAGAAACTGGGGATAAGCTCCGCCCTGACGAGTCAGTCCAACAGACATACCTAGCACACCTAGCAGCAATGTGGAAGAGCCAAGTAGTTTAATGTGCATGTCTTCCGACTGTAAGAGGAAACCAGTGTAGCCAGAGGAAACCCACACAACCACTGGCAGAGCATGCAGAGCTTGGGACAGGAATTCACGACCTCTGGACCTACCCCACCATGATAACATATACATTTTTTTTTGTTTGTTTATTTCTTAGCATCTCCAGGATTGCTTAACATGTCTACTCTTCAGTAGAAAGATAAAAAGAGAGGATGATGGAACGATTGTTTATAGTTGCTGCTTTAAAATAAATACTGTAAGAATAGTTTCACAGAGTTAAAATGTTTCATGGACTTTCCACAACCTTAAACAAAACTCCACACAGAAAATACTGTTCTTTTATTCAATATAGAGTAATTCATGGGTAAAAATGATTGCTGCTGAAGATTGATGTTGTATTTTCTGTCTTTTTTAAAAAAGTCCCCCCCCCCCCCCCCCCCTTCATTACAGTATATTGTTTGGATCGATCATTAGTTTTGTACTTTTGGGTTTCTGAGCTTGGCCTGAAGACACACACGCGAATCATCCTACCACCCACCACTTCTCAATAAAAACCAATAAGACTAAAACTACAAGGAATGCACTGGTTAGGTTGGAGCAGAGAATAACCACAGGAGAAATATAAAAAACACTTGGTACGGTTCTCATGTGCAGCCAAAGGGTGGTGGAAGTTTTCACATTGTGCATTTCGAGAATCACTAACCATTTACAGATTACACAGAATTTCATTAGTCCAGCTATACTTTGACTTTCGAATGTCTTTTATAACAAATTTTCCATGATACGAGCTTCAATCCACAAAAAAATCTGCCCCATCCAAACAGCAAAATTTTGACTTACAAGCTCCACTGGGGAAATGGACTTGCTGGGCCAATTAGCCTCGTGTTCTTCCATATGTATTCCTCCACAGTCCGAGAACGCCTTGTGCAGTGCTTTTCAATTATTTTCTGTGATGGCCCCTATAGGAAGAAAAAACATTTAACGCCTCCCCAGTGCACAGTGAGCGACTATAAATAGGGTTTACTGCACTTCATATCATTTTCTTGGTGCTTTCTCTCTAAACCAAAGAGAACACAGTGAAAGGGCCACTGCCACCTACTGTAGAGGATGTGCACTTACACTTAATTCTAGTACAGTATGGCAAAAAAAGCATGTTCCCCAGGGGCATACCCCCCCCCCCACACACACACACACACACATTACACCATGCCCCTCAAGGGGGGCACACCCCACTATTTGAGAAGCACTGGCCTTGTGGGAGCTCACCACGAGCCTTTCCTTACTGGCATTCGTAGCGTGCACATGCACAAAATTCTCCTCCTACTCCTCCTCCTTCTCTGTTATGCACATCTTTGCACACACGTCACATCTTTGCCGCAGTTGATGATCGGAAGGGTTAGTTGACTTATTGTTTCTTCTTGTTTTATTATTATTTATAATTAATTATTAGTAATGTTAATGTACATGTATTATTATTGTGAAAAATGTATTGTTTTTACAAGTTCATCTTTAATATATTAGGCCAAATATATGTGTTTGTGGCAGGTTACATGAGTTTGAAAAGGGCTTGGAACGGATTAATTGGTTTTCTATTATTTCTGATGGGAATTGTTGTTTTATCTAGCGAATATTTTGACTTACGAGCTTGCCCTTGGAAGGGATTAATTTCGTAAGTCAAAGTACCACTGTATTATGCTTTGCAATGTGATAGAGTTGCATCACTGCTATTAGACAGTGGTGCGTCGTGAGGATGAAGCAGAACCATGATCTCCTTAGTAATTTAGTGTCATGTTACGAGCATGTAAACATATGTGTGGATGTAAATATAAAAATAATAGAAGAGAGTCACATGGTGTGACTCAGCTGTTTGAGTCTGTAATTTTACATAGGGGACCTAGTTGCGCATGCGCCCTGGTGGGCAAGCCTTTCCCCGCCAGCACATGCGCCATCACTAAATTTACCCTGCTGCAGGTGCTTGGTGACTATGGGACCCTTGGTTAATTTGTATGTGGTTTAGCTTTAAGATAAGTTATGAACTTTGTCTTATTTTGTTCATATTATTAAACTGTATATATTTATGTCGTGGTCTGTCATGCTTTGCTGGTTTCACCGGGCAATTTCAATCCTCTGAATTTTCCTATCCGTAACAAGTGAGGGCTCGTCTGATAGACTCCATTAGGCATACGTAACATGTCATCTTTATCGCGATATATGTGACCGTGGAGCTAGCGCTCATGTCATTCATTTTCTGAACTGCTTAATCGTAATTAGGGTCACAGGAAGTCTCACGCACATTTCGGCTTACTCTGGGCGAGGGCACAGTACACCCTGGAGGGTACAGGGTGAAAACACGCTGATGGCTATGCAGCTCCTCTTTACAAAACTCAGCAATGGTTCTTTTACATAAACCTTCCCCCACAGACAGTGAATGGCATGGCCAGAATTTGATAATCCAATTAGGTGCACTAGGGGGACAGCAGTCACAACCATTGACAGTTGGGCTTGAACCCCCAACCTTATAACTGGTATCCAGCACCTTACCACCAGGCCACCACTCCCTAGAACTCATGTCTTCTTTTCTTATTACATAAGATGGCAGGTATAAATGCCAATTTTTGCATTTAAGCTTATTGGAGCTTTATTGAGATTTTTTGCACTCTTTCCCCTCCAAATATAATTAAATACTATAAAACATAATTTAATCAGATTTTAAATGAATATTGCTAAAAATATTTGCTTAATGCTTAAACACCATGCCAATGACAATGCTAACCATTAGGGTTCTCTGACCTGCCATTTTTATATGATAAGTATGATTACAGATCATTCACCAACCGTGAAGTGGATGTCGCTAAATTGGTTAAATCTATTTTGTCAATAATATAGGTGTTAGTACATACACCTCACAGCAAGAAGATGCTGGGTTCGAGTCTAGAGCTTGGCGAAGATGCCTCTGTGTGGAGTTTGCATGTTCTCTGGCTTCTTCCCATGGTCGAAAAATTTGCATGCACATTAGGCTAACTGGTGGTAATTGCCCCTAAGTGTGTGTTGCCAAATCAAGGAAGTGAAAGCTCTTAACTTTTCAGAGCAAGTTTTAATTTCAGATGAATTATCGTGCCCTCTTTGTGACTTGTTCTGCAATTATTTTCCCATTTCTTATTTTTATTTCCGGGGTGCCCTGCGATAGCCTGGTGAGCTATCCAGGTTGTACCCCGCCCTTGTCCGGAGTCGGTTGAGATGGGCGCCAGCCTTCCCGTGACCCTAATTAAGATTAACGGTTCAGAAAATTAATGAATTAATTAATTCTTCCGGGGCATTCTGGCTGTTTTCTGCCTCTTTTCTAGATCACACAATGTTAAAGATCACTCAAAACCCTCTTGGATCTGGATCATGGCAAAAATTGAAAGTGTCCTTTGTTGGCCCAGACTCCACCCTTAGTGATAAATTTTGTAGAAATCCAAATGTTATTTTCTGAGTTATCATGGTTACATGCAGACAGACAGACAGGCAGACAGACAGACAGATGCACACGACCAATCTAATAAACTCCACCCTGGGTGAAGATAATGAATCTATCCTGGCCTGTGAGAAGCTGTATGCTTCCTATATTATGCTTCCACCACCATGCTTCACATTCAAGATGAAGTGATAGTAATAGAGCATCACAGAGAAGACCTAATGCTCTTTTTAAACATTCTTGTTAAACATAATACAGTATACACTCTAAAATTCTGATTCAAAATGCACAGTGTATATTGACAATTTTCTTTAATATTTTTAGTTCCCTGTGTTGTGGTCTGTGGTGGGAGTGGCTCTGAAATTGGCGGCGGCTTTTAATGCTTGTTCTCTCCTTATGCACTGTAGGCTCTGGTGAGGGGCGTGGCTCACTCACGGGTGGAGTCCGGAGCAGCACACTTTATTCCACTCAGTCATCACCTTGCTATAAAGATGAGTGGTGCACTCCTCCCAGTGCTAGAAGATTGTTCCCTCCATGCAATCCCATTTCTCCGTGATCTCTCTGGCTCCTGGTTTTCAGTTTCCTGCTTGACCAGTTCCTGTTCTGAAGTTCTCATAATTTTGGCTTTCGTGTTTCCCCTCACCTTTATGGTGACTACAATTCTCCATACTCCAGTGCCTGCTCTGTGTGCAATAAGACTCATCTGTATCATCATACTCGGTCTCCTGCATCTTTGGGTTCGACTGAAAGCTCCCGGCGTCACAGTCTGAACTGCAAATGAGACTATTCATTCACACCTTGGATAGATTGCCAGGCCTTCGCAGGGCAGAAATACACTGATGGCTGTGCAGCTCCTCTTGATGAAACTCAGCAATGGTTCTTTTACATGAATCTCTCACTACAGACATTAGGAGACATGGCTGGGCTTTGATAACCCAGTTAGTTGTACTGGGGAGACAGCAGTGACAACCGGTTGACAGTGGATCTTGAACCCCCAACCTTGGGATCAGTGATCCAGGCCATCACTGCTCCTGCTAATGGGACAAATGAATTTTAAAAAGGAAATTAAACTTGTCTATTATGAAAACGTGGTTATAAAAATCAGATGTAATGCAGAAAACTTCTCCAACATGTCCATGCAAGTGTACACCAGAGCCTGGAAATAGATATTACACACGTACAAGTGATATCATCTTGCCACCCAGAAGGTACTTTTGAGCAGCATTGTGCCTTGTTTTGCTTTCTGACACCAGCGTTGGCTGCTGACCAAGGCGGTCAATACACTCTTTCTGTTTGTAGAATATTATCCTCATTTTGTCTGCAGTTTCAGCTGGCTTTACACACTGTCTTTGCACCAGCGCCACTGTTATCAGTCCTGTTCCAGTTTGCACACAGTGTCCCTGGCTGAGAGACGTATTAATGAACTTTAGCTATTTGAGCTTCGGTTTACTTCAGGGCAGTTGATTTACACTCTGGTTATATGATCAAAAGCGTCTGTGATTTCATTTTATCACGCCGGCGTGTTTAAGTGTTTAGTGTGCGAGTGTTTCATAACAGCGATAAAACAATGACTCAGAATTAATTGTGACCCTTTAATACCTGCCTTTAATATAAACATGACAATACGATTGTATTTGTATTATTGGAGCCACATTACTGTACATCATTCACGAAATTACACTTTTTGGATCATACTTTTGGCTTAGTCTAACTGCAAAAGAAAAGGTCTTGGGATTGAGCCCCAAGCTTCAGTGGTTCTGTGAGGAGTTTGCATGGGTTTCCTCTGGGTACTCTGGTTTTCTCCCACAGTCCAAAGACATGAATTTTTTTTTTTTTTTTTATCCTTTCAACTTTTTCTTTTTTCTCAGGGGTCACTACAGCGAATCATCTGATTTGCATGTTTGATTTGGCGTAAGTTTATACGTCGGATGCCCTTCCTGAGACAATCCTTTAGCAAGGGACAGAAACACGCTGACGGCTAAGCAGCTCCTCTTTACAAAAGTCAACAATGGTTCTTTTACATGAACCTCTCACCATAGACAGTGAGAGACACGGCCGACCTTTGATAACTCAGTTAGCTGCACTGGGGGGGACAGTGACAACCTGTTGAGAGTGAGACTTGAACCCCAACCTTAGGATCAGCGATCCAGCACCTTTACCTCCAGGCCACCACTGTCAAACAATTTCAGACATATCTAGTGTTTTTCCAAAGAGTGAAAAAAAGAGAGTCTAATTCTGAGCGATGGATAATTAGCTTGTTTGCAACTGTTAATAATGCATGAAAACTATAACCTATTTTTAAATAAATAAACTATTTGAAGAATTGCTACATTACTGTGGCTGCAGGTTATTTCCTGCCTGATATGCCGACTGGCTGGTTTGAAAGACAGAATCGAAGGCCTGTCTCTAGGTGCATCTGGACTCCATCTACTGTTCTACTCCACATGATCAGTGGCCGGCTTTACTTCTTTCTACCTTCTGGTGTCTGTTGCAGGGCTGCTTCTGTGATGTCATATTGTTCCCTTCGAAGAATGTGCATCTCTCCCATCATTTTCACAGAATGATAATTTTACATGTAATTTGACTTGCATCTATGTCGAAGGTTTTCATTTGCAGTCGTTTGGCTGAAATATTCCAAGGATTTTTTTGTTAATCCTCGTATGGAAATGTATAGATTGCCAAGGTGTTTCTCCATCATTTTATAGCATTCTGATCTGAAAAGAAGCGGAAACTGATGTATTGCCGGGAACGTCCCACCTTGATAAGCATTTTTAAGGTATTCCAGGATATGTTCATGACCCTGAAGGATTAAAGGTACAAGTAATATCTTTGGCGAAGGGGGCATAGTGGTGGCCCAGTGGTGCTGGATTACCAATCCCAAGGTGATGGGTTGAAGCCCCTAAGTCACCGGATTATCACTGCTGTCCCCCCAGTGCAGCTAACTGGGTTAACAAAGGCCAGCCGTGCCTCTCAATGTCTGTAATGAGAAGTTCATGTAAAGGAAACACTGACTTTCATCAAGAGAAGTTGCATAGTTGTCAGTGTGTTTGTGCCCTGTGATGGCCTGGTGAGTTGTCCAGGGTGTACTCTGCCCTTTCCCAGAGTCTCCTGAGATTAGGATCCCCCAACCCTAATTAAGATTAAGCAGCTCAAATAATGATTGAATGAATGAATGAATGAATGAATGTAATAACTGGATGGATGGGTGGTTGAATGGATAGCTGGATGGGTGGAGAAATAGATGGATCCCTGGATGGATGGATCGATTGGTGAATAATTGGATGGATGTATGTGTGGGGTAGATGGGTGGATGGAGGGCTTCAGAGATGGATGGATGAATGGATTGATGAATGAATGGCTGGGTAGCGGGATGAATGGATAGGTAGGTGAATGGAGGAGTATATTGATGAATGAATGGGTGGATGGAGGGTTGGAGTGATGGATGAATGGATGAGAGAATGGATGGAGGGGTGGATAGATGAATAGATGGGTGGTGCAGGGATGGATGGGTGGATTGATGGGTAGGTTGATGGATAGGTGTATGGAGGGGGTGACAGATGTATTGATACATGAATGGATGAGAGAATCATTGGAGGAATGGAAGGTTTGCTGGATGGATGCATGGCTGGATGGATGGTGGGATGGATGGATGAGTGGTTGAAGAGAGATGATGTGGACCGATTTCTGCGCTACTGCCAACAAAGCAGTAACAAACAAAGTTCTGAACTCAAATCCTAACACTACCACAAGGCCATTATTGGATCGATGATCCTCACCAGAACCCCATACGTAAATTGTGCATGACATTAAATAAAGTGAATGAATGTTCACATTTACACTGCTGAAGAAACCCAGGACGCTGTGCTGACATTTTAGTTGGTTGTAGTACAAAGAACACCAAACAACATCTGGAGCTTAGGAGCTTTTTCTCATGGACTAATCACATGGCAAATCCAGAACACTGATGAGGTTTAGAGGTCACCACACAGACCAACCGGGTCATGTAGGTCTTGCTCTACGATGCCAGGCTGTGTCTTATCGGGATCCTTTCAGTTGTTCTGAATGCACTTTCTATGCCCACAGCAGGTATTACTTTCCCGCTGGCCAAGTGCGAGTCGGTATACAGCGCACCATAAAGGAGTTCATGTCTCAGCCGAGAGGGAAGAGAAGGGTTCGTCGCGATAACCCAGGAGCCGTGCAGTCTGAACGCTGCCGTTCTAATTTTCCCCGCGGAACAAAGAGGTGAGTGTTAGATTTCCCAGTCACTCTCAC
Organism: Plotosus lineatus; assembly: GCA_024760905.1. Taxonomy (NCBI): domain Eukaryota; kingdom Metazoa; phylum Chordata; class Actinopteri; order Siluriformes; family Plotosidae; genus Plotosus; species Plotosus lineatus. Next base: position 42,746,946 of record CM045743.1, on the reverse strand, counting down.
TCCCATTGTGGAAGTGAGAAAGCCGACCAGGCCGGCAGACATGATACGCCGTTGTTCTCAACCTTGAAAACAATAGACCACCTTGTGTGGAGTCCTGCCACAGGTCAGTGCAGCAATGCCAACTTCAGAACCCGTTCCCTTTATTTACGACCTTTTTTTCCCTTTTCGTCGCCTATGAACTATCGAGGTTGGCCTGGCATGAAGACCTCGGCAGCCTTGAGATAACGCTCCTCTCCGAGATTCTGGGTAAGCATCTGGGCTGATTGGCGAACAGGGCTGAGCTGTTTGGTCTTTGATAGGTTTCGGATGCTCACTAGGATTCTTTGGTTGAGAAAACATCCCAGGAGAATGTAGCAGGCAGATACGGCAATAATCAAATGGCGTGAAATATCATAAAAGCTAATTGATAAGTTCTTTATATCGTTTCACAGTGGCATAGTGGTCTCTTCACAGCAAGAAGGTCCTGGGTTCGATTCCCGGCTCGGGCGTTTCTATGTGGAGTTTGCATGTTCTTTTGATACTTATGTGGGATCCTCCGGGTTCTCTGGTTTCCTCAAAGAGTTCAGAAACATGCACAGTAGGCTAATTGGCTGTTCCAAATCACCCCTAGGTGTGTGCTAGTGCAATATCCTGGTGGCTGTAAAGAGTGTACCCTGCCTTGGTCCAGAGTCAGCTGAGATGGGCGCAAGCCTCCCCACGACCCCAATTAGGATTGAATGACAGAGAAAAAGAATGAATGAATGAAGTGCTTTATAAAAACTAGACTATAAAGGAAAACTTCCTTTTTGCTAGATTTAAAAAAAAATCATTGTCCATCCTTCCATTTTCTGAATCACTTAATCCTAATTATGGTCACAGGGAAGCTGGCACCAATCTCAGTTGACTCCAGGCGAGGGCGGGGTACACCCTAGACAGCTTCCAGGCCATCGCAGGGACAACACTCACACAACCATTCATACTCACATTCACACCTAGGAGCAATTATGGAACAGCCAATCAACCCACAGTGCATGTTTTTGGACTGTGGGAGGAAACCGGAGAACCACATCCAGAATATCACATGTGAAAGTAAACCTGACATACAAGCAACTTAATTATGTGGAGTAAAAAAATAGATTAATTAATATTGTATAAAAAGTCAGAGGGACATGTTTTTTTTAAGCATTTGAAATTTGAAATTCGACAACAAAAATAACTGAACATACTTCCTCTGTTTTTCATTTTTGAAATTAAATATTTTCAAATTAGAATTCTATTGAGTCCAGGGTGTACTCTGCCTTTGCCCAGAGTTTGCGGAGATGGGCACCAGTGTCCCCGTGAGCCTAATTAGGATTAAGTGGTTGAGAAAATGAAAGAATTAATAATTCTATTGAGATATAATTAAATAACGTTGTAGAATTTAAAATGTAAATAATACTCTATAAATAATTATATAAAATATTAGGAATAGATTCTAAACTATTATTAATACCTTTATTGAATATTTTCAATGTCTGTTTTAAAAATATATGTACAAATATTCTTAAATAAATGTGTAACATTTTCTTTTATTTCACATTTGCAGCTTTAATCTTTTTTATCTTTTACATTTTTATTGTTTTTTTTTTACAATTGTTTATATACAGTATTTGTACTATTATTAGATAGATAGATAGATAGATAGATAGATAGATAGATAGATAGATAGATAGGTGGGTGGATGAATGAATGGATGGATGGATGAATGGATGGATGGATGCATGGACACACAGACAGACAGACCAATAGATAGATAGATAGATAGATAGATAGATAGATAGATAGATAGATAGATAGATAGATAGATAGATAGGTGGGTGGATGAATGAATGGATGGATGGATGAATGGATGGATGGATGCATGGACACACAGACAGACAGATCAATAGATAGATAGATAGATAGATAGATAGATAGATAGATAGATAGATAGATAGATAGATAGATAGATAGGTGGGTGGATGAATGAATGGATGGATGGATGAATGGATGGATGGATGCATGGACACACAGACAGACAGATCAATAGATAGATAGATAGATAGATAGATAGATAGATAGATAGATAGATAGATAGATAGATAGATAGATAGATAGGTGGGTGGATGAATGAATGGATGGATGGATGAATGGATGGATGGATGCATGGACACACAGACAGACAGATCAATAGATAGATAGATAGATAGATAGATAGATAGATAGATAGATAGATAGATAGATAGGTAGGTGGATGAATGAATGGATGGATGGATGGATGGATGGACACACAGACAGACAGATAGACTGACAGACAGACAGACAGACAGACCAATAGATAGATAGATAGATAGATAGATAGATAGGTAGGTGGATGAATGAATGGATGGATGGATGGATGGATGGACACACAGACAGACAGATAGACTGACAGACAGACAGACAGACAGACCAATAGATAGATAGATAGATAGATAGATAGATAGATAGATAGATAGATAGATAGATAGATAGATAGATAGATAGATATCCCTCCCTGATTGTTGGTTGTCGTATGTGATAAGGAGGCAACACCCCACCACCAGTCCACAAAAATAAAGATAAATAAATAAATTGATAGATAGATGATATATTATTTTATGAATTTCTATTTGGTAATAGAGCGTAATTATACAGCATGTTGCGCTACTGTGTGAATTGTTATAAATTTTTCTCGAAATCGTTTTTTTTTGTTTTTTTTAACTCATTAAGTAAATATTGGTTTTAACTTCAGCTCATGACCAGAGGGAGGATCGTGCTGTCCTGTCCTGTGCTGTGCTGTGATCTCACTCTGAACCGTGTCACACTGACTAAGAGCTGGGAAATACAGAAACAATCTCAGGTCAGAAAGAGATGCAAACAGCCGACACCCTAAAGTCCTGAAAGTCTTTACTGAGTAAATTGAGTGTGTGATATTTCTTTTTTTTTTTTTTTAAGCTCTGGAATGTTTGCTGTTTTAAGAGTTTCTTCTTCTCAGACCTTCAGGGTAAAACTCAGGCACTGTGAGCATATGACATGGCCTTCAAGGAACACGAATACTTTCTACAGAATGATGTTTTGTTTTGTTTTTATTTCTTCACTTACTCCGATAATCGATAATAAATTTGCAGGTTTCATTCTTCGCATGATTCCACGTGATTCATTCCCTCGGTTCCATCTGGTAAATACGGACATGCTGCTGTTTTCTTCAGCTGTTCTGCATCATGCTACATTTTACTATCTGATCGCTACAGAGACAAGCAGACGTGTCGGTGCAGGTTATTTCACAAACTGTTTTTACAGCATGTCAACACTTTGCACGTAGAAGTGTTTGTGGATTCGTTAAAGTGCATATACAGTTTATGTCCTGCTGAAGAAGTACCTGGCATGAGCATCGGTGGAAAAGTCTTATCTCAGGTGAATCAGATTTTTAGGTGAAGATCTGGTACTGGATTTTTTGTTGTTGTTTAATTACACCATGGGAATTAGATCATTCTATGAAATCCAAGCCGGTGATAATGGTAACAGTTAATCAAGACATGTTTCAACCCTCACCGATGGTCACGAGCTTTGGGAAGGGACTGAAAGAACATCATTGCGGATACAGGCGGCTGACATGAGCTACCTTCGCCGGGTGACAGGGCTCTCCCTTAGAGATAAGGTGAGAAACTCAGCCATCCAGGAGGAGCTCGGAGTAGAACTGTTGCTCCTCTGTGTTGAGAGGAACTGGTTTTGAGGTGGCTCGGGCATCTGGATATAATGCCTCCGAAACTCCTCCCTGGTGTGGTGTTTCGGGCATGTCCAACCAGGAAGAGACCTCAGGGTCGACCTACAACAGAGTGGAGGGATTATGTCTCTCAGCTGGTCTGGGAACACCTTGGTATGTCCTCTGGAACACCTGGAGGAAGTGGCTGGGGAGAGGGATGCTTGGACCTCATTGCTTAGACCGCTGCCGCCGGATTTAGTGGAGGAAGATCATGATGATGATTATGATAACTATTTAATCTGTACTTCGTGGAATCAGAATTGTAGGTTTGCCAATAAATTACATAAAATGTGCCATAAAAACATCTGGACTGAGATCTGTGATTTTTTTTTTTTTCATTTTCTTCTTCTTTTACAGGCAATGGAGTGTAAATACTTTGAGAATCCCTGTCATACTGGTGTACACATCTTTTAAGTCCCACTTCCATCCACTCCTAAAGGACTCCAACTAATCCTTTGTACTGACAAATTCCACCCGAGACTCCTGTTTCCTTGATTAAAAAACATTGAAACCAATGGTGCCTTGTTTTTATTGATTTTTTTTTTCTGGTTAGAAAGGAATTTTTAACAATCCCACCTAATCCCAAAAGAATTCTGACCCCCACCACCACCACCACCACCCCACCCACACACACACACACACACACACACACACACACACACACACACACACACACACACCCTTCCCAAAGGAATCTTGCCCACTCACAAAGAAACTCCGACCAATCCCACCTAATCCCAAAGGAATTCTGACCACTTCTGCTTACTTCCAAGAGAATTTGGGACAGCCCTGCATTCACTCCTGACAGAAATTCAATCCAACCCCAACTGCCTTGACACAATTTCTACCAAACATGACTCCTCCAAAAAACATTAAGACCATTTCTGCTCTCAACCAGAGAAACTTACATTTCTGCAACTGATCAGTTAAGCCTTGCTTAAGGACACAGTAGTGGAGAATTGGTTGTAGTGGAGTTGATCCCGTGATCGTCTCAACAATGCCTCTTTCGTTTTGACCAATTTCACTCAATAATAATGGGTTCTCCACACTTCTGCACTCTCCTGAAGGATTTCCAACTTTTCCTGACCACTCTCAGTAAAACTCCAACAAACTTTTCTCGCTCCCAAAGGAAATCGGACCCATGTCTTTGACTCATGGTGGCCATTCCATCCAGTCCTACATGCCTTTGATGAAATTAGCAAACTTTCTTCATCCAAAGGAAATTTGATCACCCCACACCAACATTTACAGGAATTCTGATCCCTTCTAAACGCTTACCATAGAAATTCTTACTTAGCACATAGCTTAAAAACATTATGAACAATCTCCTTCAATCTTAAAGGGTCCTACCCACTCCTGAACTCTTTCAAAGAATTTCTACTTACAATAAAATGTTGACCAACCTTTCCTGCTCCCAAAGCATCATCATCATCATCTTCTTCCGCTTAGTCCAGGGTCGAGTCGCGGGGGCAGCAACCTTAGCAAAGAGGTCCAGACGTCCCTCTCCCAAGCCACTTCCTCCAACTCGGGGGGACACCGAGGCGGTCCCAGACAAGCCGAGAGACATAGTCCCTCCAGAGTGTTCTAGGTCGATCCCGGGGTCTCTTCCCGGTTGGACATGCCCGAAACACCACACCAGGGAGGCATCCGGGGGGCATTCTGACCAGATGCCCGAGCCACCTCAACTGGCCCCTCTCAATGCGGAGGAACAGCGGATCTACTCCGAGCTCTCCCCGGATGGCAGAGCTTCTCACCTTATCGCTAAGGGAGAACCCCACCACCCGGCGAAGGAAGCTCATTTCAGCCGCTTGTATCCGTGATCTTGTTCTTTCGGTCATTACCCAAAGCTCGTGACCATAGGTCAGGGTTGGAACGTAGATCGACTGGTAAGTTGAGAGCTTCACCTTGCGGCTCAGCTCCTTCTTCACCACGACGGACCGGTACAGGCATCGCTTAACAGCAGAGGCTGCAGCGATCCGTCTGTCGATCTCTCGCTCCATCCTTCCCTCACTCGTAAACAAGACCCCAAGATACTTAAACTCCTTCACTTGGGGCAGGACCTCATTCCCGACCCGGAGGGTGCATTCCACCATTGTCCGACTGAGAACCATGGCCTCGGACTTGGAGGTACTGATCTTCATCCCGGCTGCTTCGCACTCAGCTGCGAATCGCTCCAATGAGAGCTGGAGGGCCCGACTTGATGAAGCCAAAAGGACAACATCATCCGCAAAAAGCAGAGACGATATCCGATGGCCACCAAACCAGAATCCCTCATCGCCTCGACTGCGCCTAGAAATTCTGTCCATAAAAATTATGAACCGGATCGGTGACAAAGGACAGCCTTGGCGGACTCCAACTCCCACTGGAAACGAATCCGACCTGCTGTTACCAATACGGACCAAACTCTGGCTCCGGTGATACAGCGACCGAATAGCTCGTAGCAACGGATCCGGAACGCCGTACTCTCGGAGCACGCCCCACAAGATCTTTCGAGGGACACGGTCGAAAGCCTTCTCCAAATCCACAAAGCACATGTGGACAGATTGGGCAAACTCCCATGCCCCCTCCAGAATCCTGTGGAGCGTATAGAGTTGGTCAAGAGTGCTGCGGCCAGGACGAAAACCACATTGTTCCTCCTGAATCCTGAAACTGGCAATTCTGACCAATTGTTTTTTGTTTGTTTTTTTCATTTTCATGCCTGACAGGCATTCTGACTGGTCCCATGTGCCCTTGATGAAATTATTAAACCTGTTGTGTCCCAGTTGAAATCTGACCCCTTTTGCCCATATCTGACGGAATTTTAACCACTTCTACAGACCCCCATTGGCCTTCTAACCACTTGCTGACTTAATTCTGGCCAATCTTACCAACATTTGCACAAAGTCTGATCAAAAACACCAATCTGTTTTTTTTTTTGTTATTTTAGTTATAGTTTATGGATTTTTATAGCACTGTTAGTAGACCCAGTGAGTTCCTATGGTAATAAATATTGTGTTTAATATTTGAGCACCCACCAGACAGAGAGTGTTCCAGTCCCAAAAATCCACCTGTAATGTGCAATAGGTTTTTTCAAAAACTCCTAAAGAGCACTAGATGCGTGGCCATTATTTGTGGAGTGATGAGCATTAATTACTTCTGTACCTGAGCTCAGCCTCCATCATCCTTACGCAGCATGAGACTTTTACGAACAAAGGCTTCATAAGAAATTATTTATAACACTTTGGGTTGCATGGATTGTCAATGTTTTTAATTTTCAATTTGAATCTGAATTTCCCCCCAGTGCAGCTAACTGGGTTATCAAAGGCTGGCCGTGTCTCTTACTATCTATGGTGAGAGGTTCATGTAAAAGAAGCATTGCTGACTTTCATCAGCAGGAGTTGCATCGCCGTCAGCATGTTTCTGCCCTCTGATGGCCTGGCGAGCCATCCAGGGTGCACTCTGCCCTCTCCCCGATTCGTCTGAAATGGGCACCAGCCTCTCCGCGACCCTAATCAGTATTAAGAGGTTTAGAAAATGAATGAATGAATTTCACAAAACATTCCGATGTTACTCATTCATTCAATCATGGATTTGCTAAACTGTTTCATCTTACTATGGTCACAGGCAGGCTGGAGCTGACTCTGCTGACCATGGGAGAAGGTAGGGTACATCCTGACCACCTCACCAGAATATCTCAGGGCAACTTAAACAACTATTTGCACTCTCAGATAGGGGCAGTTTGAAACAGTCAATAAGCCTCGTGTGCCTGCCTTTGGACCGTTGTAGGAAACTGGAGTACCCAAAGGAAGCCTACACAAATATGAAGAGAACATGCACATTTTACACAGAAATGCCATCATACAGCCCAGAATACGAACCCAGGACCTTCTGGGTGTAAGTCGGATATGCTAACCACTATGCCACCGAGTCTCATGCAAGAATGGCTACACTCCATTTCCTCCACTAAAAGGATGTTTTTAACATTTCCTGTCCATCTGCTAAGCATCAAACCCTCTAATGAACAAATCAACTCCAGCTTGATGAACCACGAGGGATACAGCTGCAAATCCTTAAATTAAGAGACAACTGGCAAAGCCCTGAAAAGAATAAATAAATAAACAAACAAAAAAAATCAGACCTAGAGGATTACTTTTACAATTCAGCTTTAATAGTGAAGCAAAGAGTATGCTGCAAAATAAATTAGATATAAAACATACGTAACAAGCACATTTTGTACAACAATGCATCGCGTCACTTCATCGTAAAGATCTATACATAAAAAGTCAACGTTCAACGTCCGAAAGCTTCCTTCAACTTATCGTGGGTTGTTTTGCAAGTCAGATGCGTTTGTGAAAAGATCATGTTTTATCTTGGTGCATGGGGTCATGATGGGCTTGCACGAAGGCTGTAAGATCGTGGCTTTGAACACCAGGAACATAAAGTTGCATGAAAACTGTACATATAGGAAACTGAAGAATGGATTACATGAAGATGCGTATAGTCGGCTGTTTATCGGTTAGTGCTCACTGAAGATGCGTATAGTCGGCTGTTTATCGGTTAGTGCTCACTGGGCAAATACCACTGCAGAACTGGGTGAAATGAAAAATTATTCTGAAAGCTAATATTATGTAAGTCTTTGGTGTTTTTATATATATATATATATATTTATATATATGTGTGTATACATGTATACATACATATATATACTGTACTGTGATCCAAATGTACATTGTATTCTTCTGTGGTTGATATCCGAATGTTGGTTTAGTGCAAATCGTGATCACTTTTCATCAACATTCATCATTTTTAGGTAATAAAAACAAGAGGAAGAGAAAAAAATAATATAAGTTTGGCTCCAGTAGCTGATCCAACTTCTTCAAGTATTTTTTCCAAATAAAAATGAATACAACAAACTATTTTTGTTGTTGTTGTTGTCGATCTGAAAGGGTGCACATGAAAAAAAAAAACATTAAAAACATGAATGACAAAATGAACATCCAATAACACCGGTTGCATAGTTCATGATTAACACCCCCCCCCCCCTCCTCCTCCCCCCCAAACTCGGATTCATATTCCGAGATGCTTATTTTTATTGCAGCTCAAAGAACACAGAACAACATTTTATTCTGACCATGCACCTGTTCCCTTATACTTCCACTTTCCCTTCAGAATAACAAAAATATATTACGCCTCTCGTTCTCACGCTCTCTCTCTCTCTCTCTCTCGCTCTCTCTCTTTCTCTCGCTCTCTTCTCTTTACATTTATATGAAAGTGCCACAGAGATCACTCAAATCAAGAGTCCTGAATAGACCAGTTCATGAACAGAACATGTTCAAGTCAAAAAACAATAAGAGTTGTTCAATTCGAAAATAGTTTGTGGCCCGGCTTAAGCTGCTAAGCCACCAATCATGTGCTTTGTCCTTGGCGAAAGAGTTTTGAAACAGTTCCACAAAGTTTGCGGTTAAGTTTTAATTACTTTTATGAGCAGCCGCATTCTTCTACGATCATGTTTTGGATGTCCTTCTTGATGATCTTTTGCTCTTCATTGTAATAGAGCATGGACATGGCGCGGAGACGTGTGGGAACGCAGCATGACCGGATGCCTGCAAACGGGCTGTAGCCACGCATGCGGTAATGGTTGATGACGGTGGAGTGGAAGGAAAGTGCCGTACCAGCCATGCTGGCAGCGTGACCTGGGCACTCACCCTCGCAGTAGTTGGCATGATATCCCGAAGGCGCAATGATCCAGTCGCTCCAGCCGATGTCCTTGAAGTTGACATAGAACTGGCGCTTGCAGCAGGCTCGCATATTGCCTTCGCACTCCAGGCCACGCTTGCTACGCCGGTGTTGCCGTTCCTCAGCTGGACGTAAGACCAGCATCAGGAAAGGGCGGTGGGATTGCGAGTGCTCCTTCCCTTTTTCTTCCCCAAAGATTGGCACGGCACCCATATCTGCACACTGAGGGCACGACACACGAAGCCGTAACTCTCCGCCGCCCTGATCCAGCAACGCCTGCACACTGGCTCCCACCGACAGCGTATGCCAGCCACTACGCCGAGCATCCACCATCTTCTGTGACACCAGCACCAAATCCTGGGGTTCTGGATCCGACTGTGTGCTCATACTCGGGGTCTGCAGGAGTTGGAGGGAAACCTTGCCTTTGGCGTGGCTTCCCTTTGCCAATTTAAGAAAGATCCATACGTTGGCTTGCTCCACCACGAACTGTGTTGCACTTTCCTTCGAGATGTCAAACTTCACCATATCAGGAACATCAACTGCCAAAGACACAAGAGAAACAAATTAGGTTTACAAAATAAAGAAAGACTGTATATTTGGTTTTGCAAGACTCGGAGTAATCGCGGCGACGAAGAAAGCAGCGCGAGAGGGTAAGTATTCAACCTATCCAGATTTCAGATTACAATTGAATTACTTGAGTCGGCTCAATAACTTACTCGGCGCAACCTCCAATAACTCAAGCGAGCCGTATTTTGACAATTACCGACACTAATGATTGCCCCCCACCCTGTCACCTCCTTCCTACTGCTGTCCCATTTTACAGGAGTCTCAGTCAAGTTTCTATTCCCAAGATACAGATTTACACTGTTGATTTGCCAATAAAAGATACAAATCACTTGATGTCTGTTTGGCATACTGGAGTCCTAGTGGCAGCCGAGTGGAATTAGGATCCCAGACTAGTCTTTACACCAATGACCGCTCGCAAATGTTCTGCAAGAGATTTGAGATGCTCACAACCATCTGCAATCCTTTGTCAACACCTAGCACTTTTCTATGAAAACATTCCCTGCTGCTAAAATCCTGGCAATCCACTTGTGTACATAAAGCGTGTCATGTTATGACAAGGACCTTCCCGATAACTTGGACTTCACTGTGCAAGGCTGTAAGCCCACTCAACTTTAGTTACATCACATGATTTATTGATTCCATATACAGACTCGGTCACGCCGCTCCCATCAGCAGGAAAGAGTTAGTGTTGGGTCCAGCTATTTAGTCAACACGTCTTCTGAAGATATATGACGTGCTACTTGATACTGGAAAGTGCAGTGCAGCTAACTGGGTTATCAAAGGCGGGCCATGTCTGTCACTGTCTATGGTGAGAGGTTCATGTAAAAGACCCATTGCTGACTTTCGTAAAGAGTAGGCTGCAAAGCCGTCAGCGTGTTTCTGTCCCTTGCTAAAAAGGGTTGTGTCAGGAAGGGCATCCGACGTAAAAACCGCTGCCAAATCAGACGTGCGAATCAGATGATTCGCTGTTGCGACTCCCGAGTAAAAGGGAAAAAGCCGAAAGGAAGACAGACAGATTTGATACTGGAAAGGACGGCCCACTTAGCATCGAAACGTTCCAGAATCTTGTGCCTTTTCATCTTATTCTGTACCTACCTCATATTTTTTGCTCTCAAAACAAGACTGGAACTGGTATTTGAAGAGGAATCCAAGATTCGTTGATATTCACTTTCACCTTGTTACCTGATATTTCACCAAAGACAAGAGCTTGACGAAACCAAGAAGGAATTTCCCAGACTGTTTTTATTCCTATGCTACAGGTTATCCAAGCACTTTCTGAACAATGTAGCAGAGATGACGCTAATCCCCTCAGAAAATCTGGCTTAATAAACCTGTGATTACATCCACGACTTTGTGCTCATTCGCCCCCAGGTTGCCAATTCTAGCTGATTCGTATCCGTCATGAAGATTGAGGATCTCTCACAGAATGTTCTTGCTATAAGTCTGAAATCTTAGAAGGCTCTTCAGATCTATGATCAGAAGCTGTTGTTTTTTTTTTTTTTTCCAAAGAACAAAGCTGAGCAGTGATACTATTCCCATCCATGGTGGGTAACAATGTCAAATGCATTGGTGAAAGATCAAGTGTCACGGTGATGAAGTACCAACCCTTCCTTAAGCTTTAGATTTCCTTCTCATTCCGCATGAACAGCCTTCTTTTGATTTTACTCTCAGAAGTGCTTGTGAGAATCAGGTCTCAATAACATTCCTTAACCTGATTAGCATCCTCGAAGTAAAATTAATATTTTTATCCTGTTATCCAGGATCGTAGGTAGCTTCATAAACCAGTTCAAGACCAGCACACTGGTGTAGTGGTTATCATATGCACCTCATAAAAAGAAGCTTCTGGGTTTGAGTCCCAGGCTTGGGCATTTCTGTGTGGAGTTTGCATGTCCTCCATTTATATGCTTGAGGGAGTTTCCTCCACTTTCTCTAGTTCCCTCTCACAACCCAAAGGCCTGCACATTAGGCTAAATGGCTGGTCCAAATTGACCCAAAGTGTAACTATGGGCATGAATTGTTGTGATTGTCTGACAAGCTGTTCAGGGTGTACCCCTCTATTGCCAAGTGTCAGCTGAGACTATGCACCTGCAAATGACTGAGTGAGAGTGAACTGATTTGAGCAAAATAATATCGACCTCATTGTATAAAGTAGATGGTTAAACCTTTAAAATTTGCACTTAAATGGTACTTCTGAGTTATTGATTACCTCCACTACAAAACAAGACCCTGACCACACCCACGCATGGATTTTCACCAAACTTGGTGGAAACCCTACCCAACCTCAGTCCTAGAGATAATTTAATTTTGGGATGTCAAGGTCAGATATGAAGGTCAGAGTGTTACAAAGCTTTGGAGGTATAGCATTTATAACTTCATTATTATCTGACACTAAGAGGAAGCCATATATGGACTTGCAAATGACCTTGCGTCACCTTGAAGGGTCAAACCCCAGTCATCTGATAAATCCTTCAGATGAGAACTTTTCACTAAATCAGTCACTTCTATGGACTATAGGACATATCATAAGATGGGCACATTAGTAATAAAATACAGTACCCATATTATAGCACGCTATGAGCGCCCCTCTTCGGGCGTGCATGTAAGCCTGAATGAATTTTATCGATTGAATAAAAATGGCCAAACAAATTAGCATACGTTAGCTAGCTAAACATTCATTCATTCATTCATTTACTAACCAATCTGCTTAATTATACTAGGGTCAAGAGGAGGCTGGAGCCTGTCTCTACCAAGCCATGATACCCTCTGAATGGCTCGCCTGTCCATCACAGAAACAACACCCACACACATTCACACCTAGGGGCAATTTATAACACTGAGTTTGCCTAATGTGCACGTCTTTGGACTGTTGGAGGATCCAGAGGAAGCCCAGGCAAGCAATGGGAGACCATGTAACCTCCACCGAGAAACGGCAGTTTTCTTTTCTCAGTGTTTGATTCCTTGCATAATCGTCAATGACTCTCTGATCCTTGATTGAGCAATGCAGTGAGAGCATTTTTGTCCGTTTGATTCCTTTGATTGTTACATAAGAGGTTACTGTAGTTCTCCCAGTGTAAAACGATGGCACAGGGATACTATAGCACCGTTATCAACTCGGGGGTTTAACGACATCGGTTCCTGTTTGAACAAGACTTGACAAACGGAACTGGACTTTATTTCTCAACCTACAGAGACTTGTTCTGTTTGTTCTGACAAATTTATTTTACGTGTGCACTCGCATCCGATCTAATGTAACCTTTCATTAGCATTGATCAGAGGTCATTTGTGAGCCTCAGCACGTAAACACAGGGTCACGCCTCGTGAATAATCCACTAAACACACAGAGCTCGAGCGGTCATCGCTTGCTTATCGCAAGGCTGATTTCCTGTGCTATCTATCCGCAGCACACCGGCCCACGGCGCTGCTGCACTTAAAGGCAATGCAGGAGTTTTATTAAACAGTCGATCATGGATGTGCTTAAGGGATTAAAATGTTCAGTAGAACTCAAACACTAATTAAAAGTAAATCTTATGACCAAATGTTGACCCAGAGCTCCAGGGCTAATGGACAGCAGTGGAGTCCAGTGTTCCCTCCGAGACATACTGTATTCCCACAGTCTATGTTCATCATCCAGTGTTCCTCTGATAGGCTCCAGATCTAGCTTACCCCAACAAGGACCAGGAGCTTACTGGATATAAATAACTGAATGTAAATACATGTAAAGGAAGCGTTATTTAATTAATATGTATCTGAGGTCTTTTTCTCAGTCTCTCCAGTCCTGATCATGGCAGCAGTGTTCTGTCTTCAATAAAGATTGTCCAGATTTGGGAAGACTGGTTTGTTCTATTCTGCAACGGGCAAAAGATCGAGAGGGAAAATTCTGATGTTGACCCACCAGTGGCTCAGAAATACTCCCTCGCTCGCTCTTTCCCACATCGTTTTGCCGATCATCTTCCTCATGAATGAACAGGCGGCTTGAATGGAATGAGTTTGATTGGAGAGGCGTTGCAGGGCGCCGCTGAAAATCACAACAACTGTAAATAAAGCTCCCGAGGCACAAAGAAGCCGCTTCAGGATGCCTGACTCGGGAATGCTGCAATCTTGTTAATGATGCCTTTGATTCATTTGGGAGAACCATGGATGAGTCTCAGTCTCTCCCTCTCTTTCAGTCAGCACTGAAAGAACCCCTTCCACCCCTTCCCCAAGCTTGCCTGATCCCAAGCAATTACTGGACACATATTTTGATGAATGGAATAATTATGTACGGCTAAACAACCTTGCGCGTTTGTATGGATGCGAACCGGCCACCCTCTGAGCCCTATTGCCCGGAGTATCGTTAACGCCCTCTGATCTCATAAAAATGTCGAGGGCTCCCTTTGTTCCTCCAATCTCAGGTCTGATGAAAAGGGGCTATTTATAGCGGTGGGCTCTTACGTAATCTCGCTTGCTTTCGCATACGTTAATATACAATTCATCAACATATAGGAATACTATTAAACATGCTAATACGGTAAATGTATACAATGGGGCTTTGTGCACTAAAAATAGGCCCCTCTTGTTATCTTTAGAAACATTCAGCCAAGGAAACGTTACCTCATCCCTTCGAGGAAAAAAAAAAAAAAAAAAAAAAAAAAAAAAAGGATTCCATCAGGTTGGTGTGTAAACTTCACTGAGAGAAGAGCCGTGTTTGAGAGGTAAAAACAGCACTGGGGTTCTTTTGTTGTTGTTGTTGTTGTTGTTGTTGTTGTTATTGTTGTAAAGGTGCCACACTGATTTGTGGCTCTGTGACACTGTTATAAATAAGTCATGAGGAACCAATTAAAAACAGAATGCCTTCGACGCTCCGGTCGTCCCACACTAACCGTGCCGGAGCTGCTGAGGCTATTAATGATTCCCGTACTGCATTCTGCAAGCCTGCACACTTTTTTACTTTAATGACCGGCTCCCCCTCGCTGTGCCAAAGGCAGCGGTGACATCCTCCTGTCTGAGAGCTCTGCTGTGATTACGGGAGCAATGTCACAAATCAGAGAGCGCCTCGAGCGAGCCGAGCGGCAGCGCCACAGCAGGTAGAGACGGCCTCGGAGAAATCTTAACTACGGGTCTGCGTACGAACGCCATCAAACGGCTCTTTAAACTCCAGCATAAATATCGTTCAAAACCTATTATTCTTGGGGGTTTTTTCTCCCAATGGCGTCTTTTTTCTTCCAGAAATGAAGGATAAAAGTTATAACCCTTCAGTTCTCTAAGGTAGTCAGGCTTTCTGTCAATCTCCGAGGGTAATTTGCTTCAGTGCGAACTCATCTTAACAATGTCCTGTACTCTGATTTACAGCAAACACAAATAACAGATTTAAAAGTGCCACTTCAAACTAAACTTAAGATTAAGAGCTGCCCAGAGGACAGTTCTGTCAGTGGCACAGCAGCCTGTTCCAGTTTCCTGGCTGGACGTTCCATAGCTGGAGAACATGTGTTTATTTCTGTCGCATTCTGGCCGGTAGCAATCTGTCTCACCCTCTCATCCTTATTTCTGAGAGAGAGAGAGAGAGAGAGAGAGAGAGAGGGGTTAGACCTTGATCTGCAGCCACTCTCCACCGCACTTTCAGAACCAGGGCTACTTTTTAGAGCTTTGCGAATTTTAATCGTTTTTGTTTAACATCTCCTAGAAAAACAAAAAAAAAAATTTTTTTTTTTTTGACTCACCTGACTCTGCAAAGGTGATGATTTCAGATGGCTGGTCATCACCTGGTCCTCCAAAGTCCTCTGCTTCATCCTCGATCTCCACCGTGCCGTCCTTTGCAACACGGCCCACGTGCAGCTTGCGCAGCGCATTCAGGAGGGCAGCACGGGGCACCGGATTGCTAATGTTGGGTGGTGCATTCAGGTGCAGCATGTTTAGTATGTGTTTCTTCACCGCCTCGACCATGCCAGGGTCTGAGTCCCGGTCTAACTGGGCCAGGGCGCACGATGGACACGGACTCACCACATCGCCCTCCTCCTGCTGCTCGGCGGTCCGAGACCCTGGCTGTCTGTCGTTCTCTAAAGGTGTCGTGCCTTGCATGCCTGATGGTGTTGGAGAACAGCATCCTGACAGGCAGCCAGAGAGGAGAAGTGCCAGAGCCATGAGCAGGGTGGGAGAGGGCATTGTGGGCACCGCCGCTTGGTCACGATCAGATGCCAGCTACAGTGCACGAGCGACCGGCTGCCCTCAAGAAAAAAAGTGAGCGTGCGGAAAGAGCTCTAAAATAATCCTGATCCGAAAGGTGTGAACATGCTGGAAAACTGGAATCTGTCGTCAAGGTCCTGGGGGTATGTTTTTAGTCCTGGCCCCGGTTTGGAGTTTGGTCCTGATGAGCTCAGAGAGACCAGAGATGGGAGATCGCTGGAGAGGAGAAACCTGACAGAGTGTGGTTCGTTACACCAGAGCTGAATGGTTTTGTGGAAAGTGGGCAGGGTTAGACAGTTCTCTGACTCTTTCTTTCTCTCTCTCTCTCTCTCTCTCTCCCTCTCTCTTTCTCTGTGTCTCCACTGCGTGTACCCTCTCGCTTTCTCTCTGTAATTATACCTTCCTCCTCCTTCTTTCCTCCCTCTCAGTTTATTACTATCTTCCTCACTACTTCTGAGTCACTAACTTCTTTCCTTTTTTTGCTCTCTCTCTCTCTCTCTCTCTCTCCAACTCCCCCAGTAATATGTGTAACAGTTTTTTTTTTTTTTCTTCCCTGGCAGAAAGATCCTAACACTCACTCACGCATGCTTTCTCTGTCACACTTTCCTCACGCCTGTACATCTCTTTTCTTTCTCTCTCTCTCTCTCTCTCTCTCTCTCTCTCCCGGCATCGATCCATCTGCTGCTGCTCTCCTACTTGGTGCTTTAATTCTGTCCCGGGATGCGACGCTATTGAGAACTGAAGGCTCTACATAGCTATCCCAACACACACGGACTCATTCATGCACCGCACCACACTCTCTCTCTCTCTCTCTCTCTCTCTCTCTCTCGCTCGCTCGCCCTCTTCTCTATCTCTCTTGTATGCACACACACGCACAGCTTGGGCATTTCCTCTACCGCTGGGGGTGTTCTCTGCACCGAATTAACTACTCTGCAGGACATTATCATAGGCCACATGGCCCAAACCTCCAGTTTGCTACATATTTAACATTTAATCATTAAACCGAGAGTCTGACTGCTCGCAGGAGTGATGCAAACATATGTCATATCACCTGTTGGACCAAGTTAAAAATAGCTCGGCTGTTTATCCCAGCTCGTTGGTCTTGAGCAGAACCATAGAGTATGAACTCGTTTGTCCGAAATAGGGCTGAAATAAATGAGTATGTCCGAGCTGGAACAAAACAGAAGCATGACACCTGTGACAGGTTCCACCTGTGCCAAACACAGCTCTGCTCTCAACAGGAGGTGTCAGAGTGACACCATACGACTCCCTCTTGTGGTACATCCCCTGTAACACCATTTCATTTGGTGGAAAAAGTTCCCAAGGGATGTGTAACAATTTAAGGAATCTCTCTCTCTCTCTCTCTCTCTCTTTCACTCTATGTTACTCTCTCTCTCCCTCTGTCTCACTCTCTCTCTGTTTTACTGTTTCTCTCTCTCTCTCTCTCTCTCTGTCTCTCTCTCTGTCTCACTCTCTCGCTCTCTCTCTGTCTCTCTCTCTCTCAAAACATTTCCTGTATGCATGACTCCCAATTTTAAATTTGTAAAATAAATGTTGCACTTGGTATGAACAGCACCGTGACATTCTATTAAAGGCTGTGATGTCTTTTCCTGTACCAAACATAAAGACAAAACAAGCCTCAATCCATCCTGATTGCTCCAGTTCACTTTCCTTCAACACAACTCCAGACTGTAACACTTTTCCAGATGTGTGCAGACACCAGATGTGAAGAAAACAATTGCCCGGTCACGGCCTGTGAACATGTGATAGACTCTGGGAAAACACACCCCATTTCATGATTAGGAGCAGAAACAAACCGGGATGTTTGTACTTTTCAATTGGGCTCAGTTTGATTACCTAATAATCTCTCTCTCTCTCTCTCTCTTTCTCTCTCTCTCTTTCTGTCTCTCTCTGTCTCTCCACCATTTATACCATTGATCTTGACCCTATCTGTTCCCCTCCTTCCTAATAGTCAACTTCTGTGTGGAGTTTATCAGGATTACTACTGCTTTTGTTTTGCTTTTATTCATTTACTGAACTGCTTACTCCTACTAGGGTCACAGGGAGGCTGGAGCCCAACTCAGCTGATTCTGGTTGAAGGCAAGTACACCCTGAACAGCTTGCCAGTCCATCACAGGGCCAACACACATACACAAGCATTCACACTCGATCCTAGTGGTGCCAGTCAGACATAACATACATTTTTTTATTGGAGGAAACCCGAGAACCCAGAGGACACCAACAGAAGCACAGAGAGAACATGCAAACTCAAAACAGAAGCATCCTCACCGAGACCCGAACCCAGAATCTTCCTGCTGTGAGGCATACGTCGCCACCATGTTGGACTGTGGTTTTGCCATTGCTTTAAAATTAATGAAAGAAATACTGTAACTGTGATGTTCAGTCATATGTGGTTTAGAAGGTCATAGATGCCGACTTACCCACATGTTCATACCAATCTCTCATAACATTAAAAACATTAGTCTACGAACGGGTGGCGTGCAGAACACGGATTCTTTCACTGCAGTGATACTTGCCAAGGGATTATAATGATGGTTATACGACTGGGTCCATGAATCTCCAATAACGGAGGTGTTGTGTCGTGGGATGGTCATGGTATACAGTGGTAGTAAGTATTCGCCAAACTTGGTCCAAAGAGGATTAAGTCTGCTGGGCTTTTCCCAGCAGAACCTTTTGAAGTCAGTATGACGCGATCAGGTGTTGAACTCCCATGCCGAGTTCTTATACTGCCAAATGTTTTTGATGTTAAGGCAGATTGGTGCAAGATGTCCCGTGGTCAAGCAACAATGCTCGCCATGTTTCTAGGGCTGGTAGTGTAGTGGTTAGGGTGCTGGGCTCATGTAGAGGGTCGAACCTACAGGTGTCAAACTCGTGCCACAAAGGGTCAGGTGGCTGCAGCTTTTTGTTTCAACCAAGCAGCAGCACACCTGACTTTGCTCTTTAAAACAACTCAGCTGAGTCTTCAGACAGTTGATTGGTCAGTGTCTGTAAAGAGCACACAGATCGACGTTGATCGTGAGCCCAGAACCTTAACTATTACACCACCAGCCCTAAAAACATGGCAAGTATTGTTGTATGAGGTGTTCCTCTTATGCAATGGTAAAAACCTACCAAGGTTGGTCCAAGAAACTGGCAAGAATCAGCTGTCCTGGGTACCCAAGGTTCACTAATGCGCATGGGAAGACTACCAAAGGGTAAGTGCCTCTGGTCTGAACCCCACAGAAAATCTATTGTTGTCCAAATTGCTTAAACCGCTAATGCTGACCATGATACGAAGGAGTCAGGAAACACAGGGCATTGCAGTATCTTCCGTCTTCCGTATGACTCTGTCTACCTGTAGACCAGTCAGGTGATGTCAATGTCAATGTCAGGCTGATTAGTGTATAGAGCATAGTAATGCAAAGGGAAATAATTTACAATGGTGCAATCTGCAGCCAACTGGACGGTGATTCTGTTCGGAGTCTAGTTCCTTTCAAGGTTCCTTCCCTACCATCGTCTCAGGGACGTTTTCACACACTACTATCGCTTATGGCTTGCTCGCACTCCTTTCATTACAGAAAGATTCGGTAAAAAAGTTCTGTAGATTCCTGTCGTTCTGGTTGCTTTTCAGTCTGCTTTGCTGTGCATTCAGCTTGTGTACATGTCACTTAGTATCATGTGGAATCGGATACTAGATTGTTAGGAACACAAGTATGACTAAAGTTCCGTAGCACTGTAACGGACCGATACCTGATACCAGTATCGGTATGGGGGCATCTCTATTCAGAAGACACTACTATATCAGATTTCTGTTATATTATTCAGGAAGCTTTGATCTCCATTCGTAAACCAACATGACTGAGTAAAATGCTGAAAATATATAACCCTGCCATACAGGTCTGAGGGTATGGGCCTCATTTCAGGTTAATATGTCCACCACCCCGAGTGTCTTCTGCGCCATAATTGGATGTGCTTTCTTGGTGTACTTTCAAAAGGTTTGATGGAAATAAGGAGTATTTGAAAGTGAACCTGAATGGACTTGAAGTCAGGAAGCACATGTTAAGTGGAAAAACATGGTCCATATTAAGGCTTTGTCCCAAATGGCACCCTTAAGCCTGTGGTCTTAATCCAAGCCAGGATGTTGGTGACATCATCGAGTGAAAGATTTATTTTGGCACAGTGACTATTTCTAAAATATCAAGCTAAAAAAATGGTTGGCATGGTGGTGTAGTGGTCAGCACATCCGCCTCACAGCAAGAAGGTCATGGGTTTGAGTTCTACGCTTGGTATGGGCATTTCTGTGTGAAGTTTGCATGTTCTCTCCTTGTCCATGCTTGGGTTTCTTCTAGGTACTCCGGTTTCTTCACACCCAAAGATCCAAAGATGTGCACATTACACGTAAGAGTGCGAATGGTTGTGTGTTTGCCCTGCGATGGACTGGATCACTGTTTAGGGTGTACCACACATTCACCCAGAATCGCCGTAGGGTATTTCCTGTTCTGTTCTGTATTGAGTCTAATTCCTTTCAAGGTTTCTTCTGTAATATTGTCTCGAGGAGGTTCTCCTCACCACTATACAGGTGTTGCGCACAACATCCTTGGTTTGATCTTGAGCACAGGTTACTGTCCGGGTGGTGTTTCCTCAGTAAAGTTTCAGCGGGTTCAGCCAACAAATGAAAGAAAGACAGGATGCTTTTCAAAACCCGTATGTAGAATACTGCCCACTATTGATGATGGTGGTAAAGCTGACCTGCTCTGTAAATGCATCCGATATCATACAAGGTTGTCTGTCATGCAGCTCTTCCAGGAAGCCTGCTCTCAAATAAGAAATGAATAAGAGCGGCGAGCTGCGACGGCCTGGCAAGCTGTTCATGTGGGGCCGGTGGTGTAGTGGTTAGAGTGCTGGGCTCATGATCGGGAGGTTGTGAGTTCAAATCCCACTGAGACCCTCACTGTGCTAAGACCCCTGGGCAAGGTCTCAACCACAAGTGTGCCTCTGTTCACCCAGCAATTTTAATGGGTACCAGTAAAATATACTGGGAAGGTAACCTGCGATGGACTAGCGTCCCATCCAGGAGGAGTTCAACTCCTGATCACTTCACGCTACAGAAACCGGGGATAAGCACCGGCCTGATGAGCCACGAGGCTCGGGTGTAAAAACCCAACAGACTTACCTTACCTACCCTCTGCCCTCACCCAGAGTCGGCTGAAATGGCTGCCAGTCTTCCCGAGGGTTTAATTAGGATTAACTGGTTCAGAAAATAAATGAATGAGTGCAAGTGGGATGGTCACCTAGATGTTGATTCTGTTCTGAGCCTAGTTCCTTTCAAGACTCTTTCCCTAATGTCTCAGAGAAGTTTTCATCACCGCTATAGATGTGTTGCTCGCAACATCCTGAGTTTGATCTTGAGTGCAGGTTATTGTCTGGGTGGAGTTTCGCTTCTTATCTGGTTTCCTTCAAACACATAGCAGTATGCGTACACACATATATATATACACACATACATACATACATATATGTGTGTGTGTGTGTGTGTGTGTGTGTGTGTGTTCCTGAGCATTGCCAGGATAAATTCTGACTCCACCACAATCATGACCAGGATAAAGTGTTGGCTCCCAATGAAAGCATGACTACTAGATTTCAGAACTTTCACCCTGTTCTGGCCCAACCTTTATTTTTCCACATCTTTATGCTCTCTGGAATGGTTTCTAACCCCCACCCCCTTAGCAGATTATAGTGATTACAATATGAAGTGGAATCAAGTATTCTAGGTTATGAAGGTCAAAATATTCTCGACATACAAGACGGAAGATGCGTCTTATTTTCCACCTTTTCCTTTTAAGATTTGTGAGACTCTCAGTGTCACAGATGAACTTTCCCCTGTTGTTGGATATTCTAACTTTAAAGTACAGGAGCTGCTCTGTCAGTGATGTGGGCAGAGCACACAGGCAGAGCACACGGCTAAGCCCTCCTCCCTTCTCCAACCTTCAGCATCATCAAATCTATTTCTAGTATGTTGTTCGTAAGCAAACAAGCACACTTGCATATAAGTCCTTAAAATCGTATTCTTAGCACAGCCACATGTTTGCCTGGGCAGCGTATATGACTGAGTACGTCTACGTGCGCATGTGTGTGTGTGTGGTGAGCGTGCTATTTCTGAAAACTGCCCATAAGGTGCCATCACACATCCCACTGACTGCAGTAGCTCCTCTCTGAAGCTGACACACTCTCACTACGACGTGTGTGTGTGTGTGTGTGTGTGTGTGTGTGTGTGTGTGTGCGAGTGAGAGAGAGAAAGGGGGGGAGTAATAATGGCCTTGTCATTTCTAAAACGTCACGTTTCACTGATAGGTAACTGATATAAAACTTTCACTTGGCTTTGCATCAAATAAGGAAGAGAGACACTTCAGGAAGTGCCATTCTCAGGGGAAAAAAATCAATCGGTGATGGATTTTCTCCAGCTTGTCTTACAATTTTCTATTGATTTCCTTTTCAAGTGTGACTTCAAATTTTAAATCACATTTATGGACCTTCATCAATGACCCAGCAATAGGTACTACTGAGACTTTAACCATCAACCTGCTGATTAGGGACCCAAAGTCGTAACCGCTTCACCACCCACCTCCGCCTCACTCTCATCAGGATTCATGCATTCATTTTCCAAACCACTTAATCCTCTAGGGCAGGGATCTCCAATCTTATCCACAAAGGGCAGGTGTGGGTGCAGGTTTTCACTTCAACCAAACAGTAGCCACACCTACCACCTGTTTCCACCAATCACTGATCAGTCAAAAGAAACATAAACAAAAACTAGATTGGACATTACTGTTTCAATTCTGAAGTGGGACCACCTTGGTGCGATCACCTTGCTTTAAGTCTTAAACCAAGTTGATCTCACTAAGATGGCCCCCACTTCAAAATTGAAAATATAATGTCCAATCTAGTTTCTTTTCTTTTCTTTTGATAATCAGTGATTGGTGGAAACAGGTGGAAGGTGTGGCTACTGTTTGGTTGAAGTGAAAACCTGCACCCACACCTGCCCTTTGTGGATAAGATTGGAGATCCCTGCTCTAGGGTCACATGGAGGCTGGAGAACCCTGTGTGTCGGCACCCCCCACTCCACCACCACCACAGCTCACCAGATCATTTCAGGGCCAAAAAACCCCACAACCATTCACTCACATGCACGGCCAATTTGGAAGTCAGTTGGCCTAATGTGAACGTCTTTGGACTGCACAAGGAAACAGGAGTACCCACAGAAAACCAATGCAGGCATGTCAAGAACGTTCACAGTCCAACAACTCCACAGAAACACCCTTGTCCAGTCTTCTAGGTTCGAGATGGAAATGCTGACCACTACACCACCATGTCTCTTGATCCACATTTTCTGACCAATCAGGAGTGATAATGCAGAAGATCTAATTATCAACTGAGCCGGGCCCAACTGAAGGGAATATATCTCTTTTGCCGAAGGAATGAAGACCCTGGCGTAGTTCCATACCTCACCATAAAAATTCCCTTACAGCTATCATGAGAAGAGACTCTGGGAAGGCACAGGACTCAATTGCAAAATATATCTCATTAAATAAATCTCCATGGTAATGGAAATCCAAGTGTAGTACCAGGACTTATTGTTGAAAGTATATCTTACAGTTGCCATGGGAACAGAGATACTCAGGTACCCCCAGGAACCAAATTGTATCACAGTTGTCTTGGCAACCAAGACTCTGGGGTAGCCCCAGGACCCATTGGACAAATTATATCTCTCAGCTGACCTGGATCATGGAAGAGGAGTGTAACCAGGGACAGAGAATCCGGGGATTAAGGAATTTTTTTTTTTTTTTTTTTTTTTGGTCTGAAGGAACATGACAGGGGCAGTGATGGTCTAGTGGATAAGGCGCAAGATCTCTGATCCTAAGGTTGGAGGTTCGAGTCCCCAGAGGGTTGTCACTGTCCCCCCAGTGCGGCTAACTGGGTTATCAAAGAACCATTGCTGACATTCTCAAAGAGTAGAGCCGTCAGCGTGTTTCTGTCTCTTGCTAAAAAGGGTTGTGACAGGAAGGGCATCTGACGTAAAAACCTCTGCCAAATCAAATGTGCGAATCAGATGATTCGCTGTGGCGACTCCCGAGAAAAGGGAAAAAGACGAAAGGAAGAAAGAAAGAACATGACAGCATATTTACACATGCACCAATAGTCTGGGTGCAGGAAAGACGTCTCTGTGCAACACTGTTCATGAAACTTGCTTGTGATAGGCAAGAATTCATTTGAATGACAATTATAGGCTGTTTGCTGTGGCACTTAGAGTTCTGCCCACGTATAGCTATAGTATCATAATTCTTAGTCCAAGGTGTGAATGATTGATGGGGCGGTCTTTTTGGGACATGCCACAACCCTAGAGATCCTAGAATGAACCCATACAGACATGGAAATCTGGCGGTAACCCGTGTTCAGGATTGAACCAGATAATCAGAGTTGTGGGGCAATCGTTCCATCACTGTTTGGCCCCACAATTGCAGTTTAAAGCTTTATTTAAATGTCAGTGGACCGTGACGGGGAAAAACCCACCTGCGGAGAGTCAGACTTGCTCAGAGAATCTGTCACATGGTTCTGCATATTTACACACAGTTCCTGTGGTGGGGTGTGTTTTACTCACGTTCTCCTGAGACGTAACTGATTTGTGTGTATTTGATGATGATCATGATGATGTAAAATGCAGTAACGAGGTGGCGAGGTGTGAGTTTTGGCAGGATAGTCCTCACCCACTGCTACTGTGCTCTGAGTCAGAGCCTGGGAGAAATTTGGGTAGGCGGGATCCCTCCATCTCTCTCTCTCTCTCTCTCGCTCTTGCCTCACTCCAACACACTCTCGCTCACCCTCTACCTGTTTCTTCACGCATGCTGCTCAGATGCTCCTTGATCGTCGTGCCTGAGTCATGCTCAAGTCACGTTTGTGTCCTTCCACCTCGGCCCTGCCTCTGCATCTCCCGTGGGAGCAACATCTTCATCTGCGCTCATAACTTCTCAGTCATCAACTAACATGAGTAACAGCTTCACTAAACTCGTTCTTTAGAATCTTCTCACTTTAGAATCTTGAACATGTGCCATTTAAGCCTCAGCCTCATTTCCAAGCTAATGACTAATTGAGCACCATTGAAAATATAAATAAGACAAAGCAAAACACAAACTAAGACACAGACGATGACTAAGTCTAGTTCGAACTTAGCTAAGCGCTACTTCGCAGATGATCTTCGTGTGATGATGTCATGGTTAGCTGGTGGGGAAACACTCCCTCTCAGCTCTCACAGAGGCTGAAGCAGGAGTGAGGGAACCCTCTCCGTGCCTGCCGTGACTAAACGCGGACATCCTCCTTCGGCTGCTGAATCACACGCCGCATGGTAGCTATTTCTGATTGCTGCGTGTTTTCATGACACAGCTAAGCACGTGTCCTCGAAGATCGTGCTGTCGGTTCTGAGGTTTCCTCTTACCTTTGATTCCTCATGCAACACTAAGTACAACTAATATTTCCAAAGGACAGAGCGTGCAAAACAGAACTGACTCATGATTTCAAAAGCTAAGGACTGTTTCAAAACTCTGAAGCAGGTCTGGGGATCATTTGGTGCCTGAAACGCTGAATTATTTGTTCAGAACGATCTGATACCATCCTAATGGTTGAGGGGCAGTGACTCTATTCTCACTGAGCTTTCTTACTGGGTGGGTTGCCAGGTCTTTCCTCTGGCTCCACCACATCTGATATTCCCAAGCAGCTTCCCATCTAAGTACAAACCAAAAAAAATCGACCGTTCCAGGGTTAGGCTCTCACAGAGTGACTCAATGCATCCTGGATATTAGGAATAGGTTATTTATGGAAAGATTGATATGTACCAGTATAATCCAGAGTACTTCTTTAATCTACCATATTTTGACTTGCTGCAAGCTTTTTATTTCTATAGATACAGAAGAAAGGAAATAGCAGATAATGTTGATATTAACTTTTACTTCAATGATTTATGACTAGAATTCCCATTACAGCTATAAGACAACCAACTAGACCTCATGTTAATCTATAGTGAAGTTTCTTCCGCATGGTTTGTATTTTTAATTTGGTTTCACCAAAATCTGGACGGGTTTCCCTTGTGCATCCGGTTCCTCTCAAGGTTTCTTCCTCATGTAGTCTCGGGGTTTTTTCCTTGCCACCGACCAAACTGGCTCACTCATTGGGGGATGTGTATGGTTTGGACAGGAAATGGATTCTCACAATGTAACTGTAAAAAGGGCTACACAAATAAGAGTGAATTAAATTGAATTGAAAAAGTAAGTCAACCCTTTGGAATTTCATGCTTTTATATATGAAGCACCTACAATGGCCTGGCAAGCTGTCTAGGGTGTACCCCGCCCTCACCCAGGATCGGCTGAGATGGGCTCCAGCCTCCCCACGACCCTAATTATGATTAAGCGATTCAGAAAAGGCCAGCGGGGCGGGATGTTGGGAGATAGTCAATGTGAGAGCAACTCGTGCATTGTTTAAATTTTTGAGTTGGTGCTTTCGTAACGTGAACTTGCTTTGTATCCGGAGACCAAAA
>CM045743.1:42600142-42717642 GCA_024760905.1 Plotosus lineatus | reverse complement strand
CTTAGCTAACCTCTTCTTTTGTACACACTCCTGCACTTCCTCATTCCACCACCAAGTCTCCTTATCTACTGTCCTTCCAGACAACACACCAAGTACTCTCCTTCCTGCCTTCCTGATCACATTAGCTGTAGTTTTCCAGTCATCTGGAAGCACTTCCTGACCACCTAAAGCCTGTTTCAACTTCTCCTTGAAGACAACACGACCCTCTTCCTTTTTCAGCTTCCACCACTTTGTCTTCTGCTCTGCCTTTGCCTTCTTCACCTTTCTCACCATCAGCATTATCCTGCACACCACCACCCTATGCTGTTTGGCAACACTCTCACCTACTACTACTTTGCAGTCACTGACTTCCTTCAAATTACATCACCTACACAAGATGTAGTCTACCTGTGTGCTCCTACCTCTGCTTTTATAAGTCACCCTATGCTCCTGTCTCTTCTGGAAGAAAGTATTCACCACAGCCATTTCCATCCTTTTTGCAAAATCTATCAACATCTGTCCTTCTGTGTTCCTGTCCTGGATACCAAACCTGCCCATCACTTCCTCGTCCCCTCTGTTTCCTGCACCAACATGTGCATTGAAGTCTGCACCAATGACCACTCTTTCACCTCTGGGGGTACTCTGCATCACTTCATCTAACTCACTCCAGAATCTCTCCTTCTCTTCTAGCTCACATCCTGCCTGTGGGGCATAAGCACTAACAACATTGAACATCACACCTTCAATTTCTAACTTGAGACTCATCACGCTGTCTGACACTCTTTTGCGTGTTGTTTTTGAGTAAAGAGGTAAATTTCCATCGTTTTGATCGGCTCATTTCCACGAAGCCAGGCACAGCTGGCAAGCAAACACAAATGGACAGACATGGAAAAACTTCAACCCACAGACCAGCTGATTGCCAAAACTTGGGACGCGCTTCCTGTCACATAAACACTGCAGCATGTGAGTCCAATAAAATTAGAGTTTCAAGGTATCGGACCCACCCGCATACAGAAAAGATTGGCTCTCTGCTTCGCGCCACAGTGACGTGGCATTAAAAGTAGATGAATAGATTTAAATGCGCGAGATTTCTTCAAGCCAGTCTGGTCATCTGGCGGTCACTTTCAGAAACAGCCCGCGTCCAGACGATCCGGACTAGTTGGAAGCTACAGATTTTGTCTGTTGCATCCGAAATCCGTTAAAGCGAAGTCCGTAGAACCGAGGCATGAGTGTGTGATTGATATATATATACATATATAAAATCTATGCACAGGGTTCCCTCGCTAATTCGCGCTTCAATTCATTCAGCTTCAGTGCATCACTGTTTTTTAAAAAAATAAATAATTACATATTCATCGAAATAAAAAAAATCAGGAAATTAAGGAAGAATAGGGGAAAAAGTTAAGGAAAATGCCACAAAAACAAGGCCAATTATACAAAAAAAAAACCCTAAACAAACACAAAACAAAAACAACCCAAAATCTTATCAAAAATACTACATTGTTGCATCTGTCCTGCGATGGCCTGGCGAGCTGTCCAGGGTGTACTCTGCCCTCGCCCGAAGTTGGCTGGGATGGGCACCAGCCTCCCCGCGACCCAAGTTAGGATTAAGCGGGTACAGAAAATGAACTGATGAACTGATGAACTGAACTGTTGCATCTGTGTGAGCATGTGCATCTGCGCGTGTATGTATAAGTGTCGTCTTCTCATGCAATACCGTCTGTATTTGTATTTATATTTTATTTACATCTTGTTTTTTTAATGTTTAATTGTTATTATAAGTGTTTATAACACTGAATATGTATTTATTGACATTATATACATGTATACATGTATGTATACCTCAGTCGGGGGGTGGGGCTGGGGGGGGTGATCCTACTTCGCGGATTTCCATGGTCGCGTGGGGATCTTAGCTCCAATTAACCGCAGACAGTGAGGGATCCCTGTGTGTGTATATATATATATATATATATAAATATACACACACATACATATACACACACAAACGACCCAACAAATGAAAAATCCAGATTATGAAATGCATTTACCTAAAATTTCCATCTCTGGATATGAAAAAAATTCACGTTACGAAACACACCATCTCAAAAATTCAAACAATGCGCGAGTTGCTCTCCGATTGGCTATCTGCCAACATCCCGCCCCGCTGGCCTCCCATTAGCTAGGAGGGAGCTGTATCTCCATAATACCCAATGACACAGCTCCCTCCCATTGGCTATTATGGATCTGCATGTCCATAATACCCATGATGCTTTTCTGTGCCTTCGACCCATTGTTCGTCACAGAGTTCTAACATACATAAAGGACAGAGTTACTGTTGTTTCGTGAGTTTTTTGAGTGTGCTCATTGCAACTTTATTTTTTGGCTCAGGCTTTTAACCTTGCATAAACATTTGTAAGATTATAACTCTGCTAAGAAGACATGGTCAACACATGTGCGTGTGTGTGTGTGTGTGTGTGCGTGCGTGTGTGTGTGTGTGTGTGTGTGTGTGATTCCTGGTGCGAGTGAAAAGAAGAAGCGGGCTCGTGGCATGTGGTTGAGTGATATCACAAAGGAATATGGCAAAACACGTCTACCATTGGTACGATATTGAAGCAGAAGGAGGCCTTAAAAGATATACTTTTATAATTTTTAAAGGGTTGGGGGGGTAGTATTGGGGGCCTTGGAACGGCCTTTTACTTGTAAAATGCAGCTCAGCTTACGAAAAAAATCAGGTTACAGAACCATTTCTGGAACGGATTAATTTCGTAAGGTGTGGTACCACTGTATATATGTATATATAAATTATTAGACATTTTCTGTACCACTTAATCCTAATCAGGATCGTGGGGAGGCTAATATCTATCTCAGCCACCTGGATGAAGGCATAGTACACCCTGGACAGTTGTCTATTCCATCTTGGGCTAAGAAATAAAATCTAATAAATAATTTCTGTTCACTTCATTAACTTTTAAAGACATTTATTCACATTACTTAAACTCAAAACTGCGGTCACAAAATACACACCGGTCTTATTTACACCTTCAAAACTCAGAGTAGGATAAAAAAAAAATTATATCAATATTAAATAGATTTGTATTTACCGATATTGTATCATGAGAATGAAAATGTCATGAATAATAAACAATACTTACTATTAGAGATAAATAATCACTGGCCAAACCAAAGATTATTGCCCTCTTAGAATTCGTCCTGAAGTGCTTTAATCCACTTCCACAACAAACAAGTGCAGCTTCATTTTGTTATTAAAATATATTACCTGCAATATCTTTTAATTTGTTTATAATTGCAATTCGGTGTCATGGAACATCCGAGAAATCAGATTATACTTATGTCATTTGTTAAAGCAGACCCAAACGGTTGTAGCCTCTGTTTTAAAGGTAATAAAATTTACTTGTGACTTTCATCTGCTTGGTGTGTCGTACGCCTATAAATAGCCAACATATACAGCAAAATTTAAAAATGAGGATTGATTTAAAGGTGGAAATACATATTCACATCAATGGCTTATAGAAAACACAGAGGCTCCAAGCACCTGCTTCTTACCTGTAAAAGCAACACACCAATGTTTTTAATCTGGAACCCAGTATAGCTGTGGATTCCCCGCACCAGGAAAAGCCCTGCAAACAGCAGCTCACATCGAGTCAATAAAAGGTTTTGACACGGCGTACACACATTTAAAAAGTCCTGAAGCGAGAGTGGTTTTATTGCCATAGTGCAAGACAGAAAAGCTCTGGGAGTCTGTGTGAGTCTCGATTTCTACTATTCAATACATTAAAACATGAAAAAAAAAAAAAATCAGAATAATATTATGAAATCTTGTGGGCTTAATTTGAAATACATTCAAATTCATGAAAACATTTCCGAACTTTTTGCTTACGAGGGCAATTATACCGCAAGTTCCTTTCTCAGTACACAGAATCTGATTGCAGTCGCACATGCACATGAACATCTATAAATCATATAGATGTTCTATACCGACGTTAGATGACACAACTCTGAAGTTATTCCCTCAAATGTAGAAAAAAAAAAAAAACTGCGGAAAATGCAGTAACCAAGTAACCACCAGCTTTACGATGACCTTATGCTTTTTTGTTTATGGTAGAATTCAACACTTTTCTCATAGGCGAGGCGCCCCACTGAAAGTATGCGCTTGTCGCAAGTGACACACGGAGCTTGTGAGACGAAGCGCGGCTTATCCGGACTTCCGATATTTCAAGTGAGCAAGTGATGGTTGGGTACTAAACAAGTATTCAATGCGCACTTGCTCACTTGAAAGATCGGAAGTCTGGATAAGTTGTGCTTCGTCTCACAAGCTCCGTGTGTCAGTTGCGACAAGCGCGTACTTTCGGTGGAGCGCCGCACATGTCTTCTGAAATCATTGTGGTACTTTTCTATTAATCTGAACTATAAAGTAGACAGAGGTGATGCACTTCGTGCTATGAGATCTTCACAGAAGCCACTACGAGCAGAAACATTTTGATTTCAACAGGTTTTTTTTTCTTTCACACACTTCCTGTTCACATCTTTTCTTCAGGAAATTTCATCATATCACTTCGGCTCATCGTAGTCGTCTTACTCAGTGAAGCAAAATTCAACAATCTGCATCTTCAGCAGGATGTATAACCACCTCTCCATCTTCAGCTACGTAACATACACCGACTTGTGACATCATAGACTTGCGTGTGGCTTACGAAGGTCACACGACCAGTGCCGGCCCATCACTGACCCTCATCTCACCTCCGCTCATTAAATTTCCCACTCACTACAGTAAAAGTCACCCTCTGGTGGAAACTTGCATTTTAGAACGGCATGCCGCCCGAGATCTGGCGTGCCACCTGTTCCTCGGTGCTCTCCTCCTTCTCGCTCCCTCGTTCTTTGTTCCAGTCCTTCAGTCCTTCAGGGAGCGTCGTGTCCTCGTCCAGTCCTCCTGTCCCCTCCACAAACTCCTCGTATGTCGACTTCTCGGCGAACGGCCGCCGACCCAGGAGCTCGATCATGTCGTCCTTATCCAACACCTCCTTCTCCAACAGGCGCAGTGCCACCTGGTGGTTAACACATGCAGGATGTTGCAGAAGGATGCTCTTTATGCAGAATAATATTTCCAGGTTGCACACTCACAATTCTTCTTCCTAGTTTACATAGGACAAACTTTTCTGGCATTTACATTTTAAACCAAACGACTCATCTGGACAGCAGATTTTTCCCCACCAAGGATCTGCTGGTTACCGTAAACTAAGTGATGGGTGATTCCTAAACAAAACTTTAAATGAAGTAATCCTTGTACCTTCTCCACATCAGACTTCTTCTCCGTCAGCAGGTTCTTTGCACGCTCGTAGGCGCTGTTAATAAGTTCCCGCACCTCCGAATCGATCAGACGGGCGGTCGCCTCGCTGTACGGCTTCTCCAGAACCAGATCTCCCTGTCTCGGGAGGTCGAAAGACACCTGACCCACCTTCTCATTCATCCCAAACTGCACTATCTGTAAACGGAAGCACACACACGACACACAACTGACTCTTCTCGTGATGGTAAATAACTGAGTCGGATGGATCCTCTCGATTATTTCCTTCTCAAAAAATGCAATAAATAAATAAATCACTTTCACGATGTGAATATTTTCAGCTATTAGGTTTAAGCTTAGGATGTCATGTTGACCATCATTGAAAAAGACACACCTCATTTATTAACGTGTTAAAAAGTGGCCCCACCTGTGCATACGCGCTGTGTGTCACTTTCCTAAGGTCGTCCTGGGCTCCGGTGGTGATGCGCCCGAAGAAGATCTCCTCGGCAATACGGCCGCCGAGCGTCATGCACATCCGGTCCAGCAGCTGCTCCTTGGTGTAGAGGTACTGCTCTTTAGGGAGGTATTGTGCATAGCCCAGACCTTTACCTCGAGGGATGATAGACACCTGAAAAGATGACATC
Source organism: Plotosus lineatus (assembly GCA_024760905.1). Lineage (NCBI taxonomy): Eukaryota > Metazoa > Chordata > Actinopteri > Siluriformes > Plotosidae > Plotosus > Plotosus lineatus. The sequence continues at coordinate 42,711,717 of CM045743.1, read as the reverse complement.
ATGAAAAAAAATAAAGGCTAGCAAAGATGGCAAAAGCCCTTCGCCACCCAGCAGTTCTTGAGAAACAGCCCAGACAAAATTTTAAAAGGTTGACATCACTGTGAAAGTTCAAACAGAGCATCTAATAAAACCCTAGGAAACCTGCATTCAAAAGTTCAAGACAATCACCCCAGCAGTTCAATTTACAAGGTCTAGGTCACTGAAAGGTCAAAGGTCAAACAATGTAACTGAGAAGCCAATGCAGACCTACACACTTGCAAGAAACTTGCATGCAAAAGTTCAGGATGATGCACTAGCAGTAGAAATAGCTCAGCCCTGCATTTTCATAAAGGAACATGATTGGCTCTTACACTTTATGATGTAATAATACTACATTAAAAAAACAATAATAATAATTATTAATACCTTTAACAGAGGATCTGCATGCTCCAGGTACCACCCAGCTACAGCATGTCCTGCCTCGTGGTACGCTACTGTCTTTTTCTCCTCAGGCTGCAATACCTGGGTCTTCTTTTCTAAGCCTACACACGCACACACACACACGTGCGCACACACAAGCACACACACGCACACACATTCCTAGTCTACTATTACATTATATCATGTGACTCTATGCAATGTGGATGACACCCTCACCTCCGATCACACGCTCGATAGCCTGCTCGAAATGTTTCTGCGTGATGGCGTCCGAGAGGTGGCGGGCTGCGATTAACGCTGCCTCATTACACACGTTAGCAATGTCGGCGCCTAGTCACAGCAAAACAATATCATGCTCTCACAAAGTGCACTAACTGAGCCTCAAAGCACTGGCACCACAAGTGTCCACATGAAGCAGAAAGTTTTGATTATTTATCCTTTTTTTATAGAAATAACTCTGACCTGAAAAGCCGGGTGTAAGGGCAGCCATCTTTCTAGCAACACTCTCCTTGTCCAGATCTGCTTCCAGCTTCAGTGGTCTCAGATGAACCTTAAATATCGATGCTCTGCCTTTGATATCTGGAGGACCTGAACAACGTAGACGAAAACAACGTGGTTTAATAGGGCTTAGTTAAAAATTGAATAAAAAATATATCACGTATCATGGTATCTCAAAGGCCTATCTCCAATATAAGATGTACTATTATTATGTTGCATTAAAGGTTACCTGCAACATAAATTTAGTTAAAAATATACATTTTTTTTAAAGTAGCATAAAAGAAATTCTGAATAATGATAGCCGCAATTATTTGAATTTATTTAAAATTGGACACATTATTGTTGACACATTATACGGGCGATCCTCATTTAACGACGGGGTTATTATGTTCTGTAGACCACATCGTTAAGCAATTCTGTCGTTAAACAAACCCCGCTTTTAGTAGAAATTGTGCTTGGTTTGTATTTGTACAGTAGGTTACAGTATTGCATATGTATAGACCGTTGAATGTGAGAAGCCATGACTGCTAGCAGTTGAACTCTCTTACCTAGTAGCGTGATAGACTTCCGACTGAGTAGTGAGTGTGTGCGTGCGTGTGAGTAGGGAGGCGGGATGGGAGATGCTGCCGACACTGGGTATGCGCGAACATACGCACACACTCACAACTCAGATGCTTTGTTTCTGTTGTGACTTATTAATAGTAAAATATACTTTTGATAATTTGACAATTTTTAACAGGCTGTTGTAACTTCGAATTGTGGTTAACTGAGGACCGCCTGTAATATCAAAATTACCCTAGGGGCAAGAATGGGAATTGCTGAAATTACTGTTATCCAATGAATGAACCTCCAGCAACAAGGTGATATTTTATTTTACATTATATAAACTGTGATAATAAATATAATCGTAAAATCACACACACTATATATTTTATATATCACACAAATATATCACACATATATACATACATAGGATTTGCTGTTGTAACAGCAAATCCTATGGAGCACCAGGCATGTAGCTCGGCTCATTTAGATCTCATTGTAGAGGCGCATTTTACATGTAAAACGCGTGATTCATTCCAAGGCTCCCAAGACTACCCCTCTTCTTCTTCTTTTCCTTTCGGCTTTTCCCTTCAGCGGTCGCCACAGCGAATCATCTGCCTCCATCTCACCCTATCCTTTGCATCTTCTTCTCTTACACCAACGACCTTCATGTCCTCCTTTACCACATCCATGAATCGTCTCTTTGGTCTTCCTCTAGGCCTTTTGCCTGGTAGTTCCAGCCTCAGCATCCTATTACCAATATACTCACTATCCCTCCTCTGTACATGTCCAAACCATCTCAATCTAGCCTCTCTGACTTTGTCTCCACAACGTCTTACATGTGCTGTCCTCTGGCGTGCTCATTCCTAATCCTATCCGTCCTCGTTACTCCCAAAGAGACCCTCAACATTTTCATCTCTGCTCCCTCCAACTCTCCCTCCTGTCTTTTCCCCAGGGCCACTGTTTCTAACCCATACAGCATCGTTGGCCTCAACACCGTTTTGTACACTTTTCCTTTCATTTTTGCCGATACCCTCCTATCACACATCACACGGACACTTTTCTCCAACAATTCCAACCTGCCTGCACACGCTTCTTGACCTCTTTTCCACACTCTCCATTGCTCCTGGATTGTTGAGCCTAAGTACTTAAAATCCTCCACTTTTTCTTATCTCTGCTCCCTGTAATCTCACCCGTTCCTCTTTGGTTCTTGGCATTCATGCATATGTATTCTGTCTTACTGAGGCTAATCTTCATTCCCCCTCCTTTCCAGGGCATACCTCCACCTCTCTAGATTTTCCTGCACTTGTTCTCTGCTCTCACTACAGATTACAATGTCATCTGCAAACATCATAGTCCATGGGGAATCTTGGCTAACCTCGCCTGTCAGCCTGTCCATCACCATAGCGAACAAGAAGGGGCTGAGAGCTGACCCTTGATGCAGTCCCACCTCCACCTTGAACTCTTCTGTCACACCGACAGCACACCTCACCACTGTCTTACATCTCTCATACATGTCCTGCACCACTCTAACATACTTCTCTGCCACTCCAGACTTCCTCATGCAATACCACAGTTCTTCTCTCGGCACCCTGTCATATGCTTTCTCCAGATCCACAAAGGCACAATGCAGCTCCGCCTGACCTTCTCTGTACTTCTCCATTAACATCCTCAAGGCAAACACTGCATCTGTGGTGCTCTTTCTGGGCATGAAACCAAACTGTTGTTCACAAATGCCGACTTCTGCCCTCAGTCTAGCTTCCACTATTCTTTCCCATAACTTCATCGTATGGCTCATCAACTTTATCCCTCTGTAGTTGCCACAACACTGCCACGTCTCCCTTGTTCTTAAAAATGGGCACCAGCACACTTCTCCTCCATTCCTCTAGCATCCTCTCACTCTCTAAGACCTTGTTAAATGTTCTTGTCAGAAAATCTACTGCTACCTCTCCTAGACACTTCCATACCTCCACCGGTATGTCATCAGGACCAACTGCCTTACCATTCTTCATCCTCTTGAATGCCCTCCTCACTTCACCCTTACTAATCTTTGCTACTTCCTGGTCCTCAACAGTCACCTCTTCTACTCTTTTTCTCTCTCATTTTCCTCATTCATCAGCTCTTCAAAGTACTCTTTCCATCTTCCCAGCACACTTCTGTCATCAGTCAATACATTTCCCTCTCTGTCCTTTATCAATCTAACTTGCTGCACGTCCTTCCCATCTCTATTTCTCTGCTGTGCCAACCTGTATAAATCATTTTCTCCCTCCTTACTTTCCAACCGAGCATACAAGTCATCAAACGCGCTCTGTTTGGCCTTTGACACTGCTACCTTGCCTTACGCTGTGTCTCCCTGTACTCCTGTTTACTCTCTTCGGTTTTGTCAATGTCCACTTCTTCTTAGCTAATCTCTTCTTTTGTACACACTCCTGCACTTCCTCATTCCACCACCAAGTCTCCTTATCTACTTTCCTTCCAGATGACACACCCAGTATTCTCCTACCTGTCTCCTGATCACATTCGCTGTAGTTGTCCAGTCATCTGGAAGCACTTCCTGACCACCCAAAGCCTGTTTCAACTCCTCCTTGAAGACAACCCGACACTCTTCCTTTTCAACTTCCACCACTTTGTCTTCTGCTCTGCCTTTGCCTTCTTCACCTTCCTCACCATCAGCATCATCCTGCACACCACCATCCTATGCTGTTTGGCAACACTCTCACCCACTACTACTTTGCAGTCACTGACTTCCTTTAAATTCCATCGCCTGCACAAGATGTAGTCTACCTGTGTGCTCCTACCTCCACTTTTATAAGTCACCCTATGCTCCTCTCTCTTCTGGAAGAAAGTATTCACCACAGCCATTTCCATCCTTTTGCAAAATCTACCAACATCTGTCCTTCTGCGTTCCTGTCCTGGATACCAAACCTACCCATCACTTCCTCGTCCCTCTGTTTCCTGCACCAACATGTCCATTGAAGTCTGCCCCAATGACCACTCTTTTTCACCTCTGGGGGTACTCTGCATCACTTCATCTAACTTCCTCCAGAATCTCTCTTCTCTTCTCGCTCACATCCTGTCTGTGGGGCATAAGCACTAACAACATTGACCATCACACCTTTAATTTCTAACTTGAGACTCATCACTCTGTCTGACACTCTTTTCACTTCTAGAACATTCCTGGCAAACTCCTCCTTCAAGATGACTCCGACTCCATTTCTCTTCCCATCCACACCGTGATAAAACAGCTTAAACCCTGCTCCTATGCTTCTAGCCTTGCGACCTTTCCACCTGGTCTCCTGAACACACAGTATGTCCACCTTCCTCCTCTGCATCATGTCAGCCAGCTCTCTATCTTTTCCTGTCATAGTTCCAATATTCAAAGTCCCTACTTTCAGTCCTAGACTCATGCCTTTCCTCTTCTCTCTCTGGCAACGGACACGCCTCCCGCCTCTCCTTCTTCGACGTCTTCGACCAACAGTAGTCCAATTTCCATCAGCACCCTGTTGGTTGGCGGCACTGATGGCGGTCGTTGTTAACCCGGGCCTCGACCGATCCGGTATGTCATTCTTTCTTGTGATTCGCATAGTTTATTTGGCATTTGTTTTACGCCGGATGCCCTTCCTGACGCAACCCTCTGCATTTATCCGGGCTTGGGACCGGCGTGAGGGAGAGACACTGGTTTGTGCCCCCCCCCTCAAGGCTGCATTTCCCAAGACTACCCCATAAACCCTTTAAAAATGATAAAAGTACACCAATTTTGTATGAAATATGTATGAAATGTGTTAAAAGTAAAATAAAATTATTTATTAAACCATTTAAACATTTTAACAACATATTAAACCATTTTATTAACATATTTATTAATGAAACCATTATGAAACATTTTCTATTAACACACACACACACACGCACACACACACACACACACACACAACACACATTTGTGGCACGCTCCGCCCGCACGCAGCCGACACCGGAGCATTTTAAGACGGGTAATTCAAAGCGCACTCCCTGCTTGACAGATTGGAGGTGCGGACTCAACTTTAACTTGTATCCTTGAGGGATCGGAGGTCCAGATGAGCCGTATTTTGCTCACATTCGGCAGAGCACAACATTTATTAAACTTTTACTGAATTAAACAACTTAAAAAACGAAAAAATAAGCTGCAATGTGCTCTCTCGAAAGAGTTAAAGAACGCCTCCTTTCATCTCTGACTGACTCTGTACGCAGTCCCTCTCTCTCTCTCTCTCTCACACACACACACACACACACACACACACACACACACATTTGTGGCACGCTCTCTGCCCACACGCAGCCGACGCCATACACAGTCCTGCATCTGTCAGGGCAAGTGCGCCACATCTCTGCTCAAATCGTTCATAAAAACTGTCTTCATTCCTTATTGTCTCACTTGGTTGTCTAGTCATATAAACCCATAATCATTACCAATGAGTCGTGTTTATAAGATTATAAGATGAGCCCTCTCAAATAAACTCACAAAACTCATGAACCAACAGTACAACTCTCCTTTACACGCGTGACAAACAAGCGTGATGGGTACAATACTATGGAGATTCAGCTCCCTCCTGGCCAATGGGAAGCCAATAGGAGGCCAGCGGGGCGGGATGTTGGGAGGCAGCCAATGAGAGAGCAACTCGCGCATTGTTTGAATTTGTGAATGGCATGTTTGGCACTTTTCGTAAAAAGAGGTCGTTTTCGTAAAAAGAGGATGAAAATTTAGGAAAATGTTGTTCGTAACCTGGATTTTTCATATTCAGAGGCTTTCATAAGTAGAGGGCCAACTGTATATGTGTATGTATATGTCAGTTGGGGGGGGGGGGGTGTATATACTATTTACTATTATATTCATTATTATCACAGTATATCTATTTATTTATTTCATGACTGCATAAAACCTACCAGCCCAACTTCTATGAAAGTTGGAGGTAGGGTATAGCATGAGGCAAGGCGAAATCTTTTAAAATTTGAAAAGGGATCCAAGTATCCCAATATTAAGATCTACTCTCCCCAACATTGTGAGGTATAGGATTTGGCCTTGTTGGAGGTCCGTGTTCTCCAATTGGCCTTCAGATTAGCCTTTAAAATCCAAACTACAGTAAGGAATTCATCCTAATACTGTAGCTCAATGTGTGCCTCAGGGATCACAAACAAACACCATCATATATTCATTCCAAAACTCTCAGAACTTCCTTTTAATCACATGTTTCCCTTGATCTCAGGGACTTTTATTAGTACAATCGTCACTTCTGTACTAATAATTACTGCTCGAAAGCGAACATCTGATTGAAATATCCCTGGTATCCGGGTTTTGGGGGAAGCTGTAGCGTAACAATGTTCAAATGTTAAAAATGTGTGGTGGCGGGGGAGTGAGGGCACCTCCCCTTTCTGCACCTTCATGGCTGAAGTGCCCATGGGCAAATTACCATACTTGAGGCGCTCCACCAAAAGTAGGCGCTTGTCGCACAGACCACTTTTGAGATAAAGGCCAGAAAAGTAAAAATGTTCCATTTTTATCGGAATTCGGATTTTTGCATAAACTATTCAACTATCACTTGCTCACGTGAAATTGACTAAAACTCACTAAAAATGTCTTCTATTTCCATTTTTCTGACGAGTACCCTGATAAAACTAGATAAAAACAGTTGCAAACTTACTGGTTTTCATTGCAATTATTCACAGAGTTCGGTACAAGACATACTATAATCCATACACCAGAAAAACGGTCATGAAGTCGTTTCTCCATTTTGGATACTGTTTTGATATTAAAATGCCATTTCAGTGAATAAAATAAAGGTTATAAATGTTATAAAGACGATATGCAGGTAAACAATGTAGGCTAGTTGCTAAGGAAGATCTGAAACGAGCATGCTCGGGCAGTGCCCGTCACACATTAACTTCCCGTTTACTTTCTTCTTCTGGTTTAACCACATGCAGAACTTATCTCCGACTTTCTCTTCAATAGCAGTCAGTAAGTTTATTTATAATATTGTGACTACAGACTCTCCCCGACTTACGCTCATTCGTTTTACGTTTTTTAGGGGGGGGGGGTTCCAAAAAAAAGTCAAATTTTGAGTCTAGACGTACCTACGTAGTACGCTGGCGTAATGACGCAATGACACTGCATTCATTGTTTACAAACTACATAGTGTGTTACCCTTGTGTTAAGACGTCTCTGTGATCTTTGTGTTTACACTGTTTTGCGGACTTTTGTCTGTCTGTCTTCCTTTCGGCTTTTTCCCTTTTACTCGGGAGTCGCCACGGCGAATCATCTGATTCGCATGTTTGATTTGGCAGAGGTTTTTACGTCGGATGCCCTTCCTGTCACAACCCTTTTAGCAAGGGACAGAATCTAATGCACAATCTAATGCATACTCAGTTAAGCAAAGAGAGTTGTAATATGAATGAAAACCCGAATCCACTAATTACAGAACAATTACAGATATTTATTATCTTTTAGCAGAATCCTACGAGTGTATACTTATTTTTATATTAATATTCATTAGGATTTGTACTTCTTCTACGTATGCGTCTCTTGAATAAAGTTTACTTACTTACTTACACAAAAGAAAGAACTCTCCGCTTTGCTGGGATTCACATCAGTGCAGGCTGTGTTCTAAACGAGTTCAACGGCACCCTTGTGCACTAGAAAGACCGTAAGTCTGTATAATCCACAGCAAGTACACTATTTTCGCAAGTACACTACTTTCGGTATTGAGCGCTTCACATATTGTAAGCGTTGATTGGCTGTTTTAAGCTTCATGTAAAGTAACTCGGTATAAATAAGTGACTTATTTGAAATTAATGTTGATATTATTTTACAATATTATGTTTATAATAATTGATTGAGGGGTGTTTTATGAGATACGGTAATGGTATTTATGGATGTATAGTACAGTTTGAGTGTCATATGGCATACATCACTGTAACAACTTACGTTCACTCTCAACTTACGTTCAGCCATCCGGAACCAATTAAAAACAAAAGTCGGGGAGCGTCTGTACACATAATTTCTGGAAAAGGAGAGTGGAATGTCATCTGTGATGTCTAGCAGTATTAGTATAGACGTTAAATTCAACACGAGAATTTGGCTTTGAAGATGCCGGAATGCTTGACATTTTTGAAGATTATTTCTCTCTCTCTCTCACACTCTCACACACACACACACACACACACACACACACACACACACACACACACACGTGCGCACAAACAGTGTGGAAACGGTTAAATGAGCAGCATCCAGATGAAGTAGTGCAATTTGAATGGAAGAAAATATATGTATGGGTGGGTCTGCAAAATGTGAAAAAGATTAGTGCCTGAAGTGAGTGGGGCAAATGAGTGCAAATGGTGCGAAAGATGCACAAATGAGCAATCACCCACTGCTTACAGTCTTTGTCTGTCTGTATGTGTGTGTGCGCGCGTGTGTGTGTGTGTGTGTGTGTGTGTGTGTGTGTGTGTGTGTGTGTGTGTATGATACCTCAGGTGTGCTGGAACTGTTGGAATATTAACAAAAAGACATGATTCCATTGCAATTCAGTCAAAGAAAATCCCATCTGCTCAGTATTATGTACTTTAGAAACTTAATGTGAGTATCGTATGAGTATTGGTATTTTTCTCTGCATGCAAAATTCGATTATGGAATTTTTTTGATTATTTGATTTGTGTGTAATCTTGTCTGGACTGGACATGCTGGATCGTGGGTTGTTTAGTTTTGTACGAAAATTGGTCAAGATCTGAAAAATACTTAAATGTTTCATACCTTTTACATAAACAAACTGATGATGACTATGCCAGCTGTGTTGATGAAGATTTTGATGTTGATGAAGAAGAGGCACCAGTTAATAAAAGTGTGATGACTAGTGTTTGTGAAGATGTGATTTGATCTGCTGAGTAGGATATAGATGAAGATGATGATGCTGAGGACAGAGTTGATGAAGCTTACTTGTATAAAGAGATCAGAGAGTTTTGTTATATGGTTATCTTTATATATATATAATAAAAATAAAAGGACAGGGCAAAGACTTTCTATTGAAACTCCATTTATCACTACAGATCTGTTTCGAGGGGTGGTGAAACCATCCTCTCTCTTCAGGTGATTATCAAAGAATTCTTCTATAATCACCTGAAGAGAGAGGATGGTTTCACCACCCCTCGAAACAGATCTGTAGTGATAAATGGAGTTTCAATAGAAAGTCTTTGCCCTGTCCTTTGATTTTTATTGTTATTTGTTCTACCAAAAAGTATTGAGCACTCTCCTATGGAAGGATCTACTCAGAAAATCATATATGTCTTTTTATTTCAGTGTGATTATTTGAACCGGACAGTGTTTTTTTCAATCAGTATCATTTGAAGTAATTTGAAGCTTTATATAATGGTCAAAAAGATACATACTGATCTTATTGTTTATTGAGTTTATATGGCTGAAGTGCATAAAAATGTTTGGTTGCTCAGGACTAATGATGTTGGAAGAAGTGCAATCTTTGTGCTCATTTTTCTCTAAAACGTCTTTTGAAATTTTTAGTTGAATGCTGACACAAGAAATGGCATAGCTCGCTCAGTCTTCAAGGTATTGACAAACTTTTTGCTGCGTTTTGCAGCTTTGGGGCTCCTCTATCTGATTGTGTAAAAATCTCATTTTTGAACCCAAGAGACTACTTTCGGTGGAGTGGCTCACATATACCCAACCCACTGCTCCGAGAGTGTGTGTGTGTGTGTGTGTGTGTGTGTGTGTGTGCATGCATGCACGCTCACATTGGATGAGTTAATATTGCAGAGGCAATACTTTCCCTTGTGAGATTAATACGGTATACTAATATGTATATGATTAATTATATACCAATGTATATCTGCCTGTCGAAGCGTCCAGGTCTCAGCAGTGCTGGATCCAAGATGTCCGGTCTGTTCGTACCAGCCAGAACCACAACGTTAGTTGCTGTGTTAAACCCTACAAATTTGGAGGGAAAAAAGTATGCATGTATGTGTGTACGTATGTGTATATATATATATATATATATATATATATATATATATATATATGCATGTATGTATATTCATTTCAGAAGTTCAACCAGAATACGATGCCCTTGCTTACAGTCATAAACATTATTTATAATGTTAATAATAAGCATCATATGAGACACACGCACCATCCATTTCCACCAGTAGCTGGTTGAGTGTGTTCTCCTGCTCACTCTGCCCTCCGAAATTACCCCTGCCTCTTTTCCTGCCCACCGCGTCAATTTCGTCTATGAAGAGGATGCACGGGGCATTCTTGCGCGCCAAAACAAAAAGGTCTCGCACCTGAAACACAACGAACAGAAGTTAAAAATATTCCATATGAGGTGGTATAAGATGGAGAAGCAGCTCATGGTATTTCATATTATAGTTATTAACGGTCACAGATAATTTATCAACCTATGGTGTAACAGATGAAAATCTTTATTTGGTATATCGGTATAATTACAGTCAGAGACATCCAATTGCACATAGCAGCTGTCTTTTGTTTTTTTAAGAGAACTCTGTGATGGTCTCAATAGCAAGAGTTACTCTCAGAATGACTCCGTGAGGTCACGTACCCTGGCTGGACCGACGCCCACAAACATCTCTAGGAATTCAGAGCCATTAACGGTGATGAAAGGAACATTCGCTTCGCCTGCCGTTGCTTTTGCTAACAGGGTCTTTCCGGTACCAGGAGGTCCAGTCAGAATGGCACCCTGAAACCAAACAATTATAAAAATAGGAACTTGATAAACAAATAATAAATATACATAAATACAAGCAGCAATTCCCGGGGTCCAAGCAAAGAGACTAATGAAGAGCATGACTGGTGATGGGAGAAGCTGAAGAGGAAATGAGGTCACTGAGAGGGATTTTATTAATGGGTTAACAAATACTAGGAAGCAGAACTTAATAATTACTTCACTTTAACCAATAGTCACTCTGGTACCTTAGGGATCTTAGCCCCAAGGTCCTGGTACTGCTTGGGGTTCTTCAGGAAATTAACAAACTCCATGATCTCCAGCTTGGCCTCCTCACACCCGGCTACATCCTTGAACTTGACATCGATTTCGTCACGCAGCACTTTGGCCGTGGTCTCGCTGACACTGAACAAGCCACCCATGCCCCTACCTGGTCGCCCGGCACCTGCCGAACCTCGCCGCAGCATGAGGAGCAGGAAGCCGATGATGAGTACGGTGGGAAGCATACTGAGGAGAAATGAGCTGGAGAGAAAAAAGAAAAATCAAGAGTGAACGACACCGAGGCTCAATTTTCACTTCCATATTGATGTATGGCCTCATGAACAGATAAGTTATAAATTCGCGCGTGATTCAAATTCAGCCAATGACTGTCCTCCTTCCTGCTGATTGGTTGAGATGATGTAACACCCCTTTTTCCTCATTCGCACACAAGTTGTCAATGAGCCTTTATTTACTGTGTTTTAATTACCAGTTAAGTTCTATGATGTCACTCAATGCCTGCTAAGCACCAGAAAAAGGTAATGACATTGGATGTCTCTTCTGAAGAAATAAGACTTTCTCCGGAGGAAACGTCAGTTTCCTCTGAAGTGCCTGAAGAGGCATAATTGTCTGAACTGTTGTAAAACACTCCACTATTAAAGTCTTTTTCAATTATTTTCCAGAACATGACCTAAGGTAATGTTTAAAATGTTTGGGTGTTATATTTTATTTACTGTGGTGTAGCATGTCTCTCATTTTGTTTTATTTATCCAATTTATTGCATTTCTTGTTCTTTTATGTTCTTTTTGTTATGGTCAGTGTTTTGGGGGACTTTGATTTTGGTGCTGTGCCTCTAACTAACTGTTTATTCTCCGCTTCAGCTGAGGGGTGTGGCTGAGCTGCTCAGTAGCACACACCTGAATTCACTATTCTCATTTACTCCCAATAAACAAAAGCAGGCTCATGATTAACTCACATCACATCACCGCTTCTTTGGTTTGTAAAGCTCTCTCACTTTCTCACTCGAAAACTCTGTTTTGTACTCGCTCTGGCTGAGGGGTGTGGCTGAGCTGGTCGGACTTAATGCAGTTAATACCTGAATTCAGTCATCTCATGCTTAATGCAATACGTTCCTCTAGTGGGCATTTTTGAAAACTACAGTGCTGTATGTGTTTTCAAAGAGAATGAATTTAAAGGTGTTTTTATATATATATGCTGTATAATGTTTATATACAAACGTGCGAATCAGATGATTCGCTGTGGCGACTCCCGAGTAAAAAGGGAAAAAGCCGAAGGGAAGACAGACGGCTGTATAATGTTTATATTTTATCATCAACAAATATCACAGTACAAAAATTAAGTTTTTCTTAATCATTACTACATTTTAATACATTAATAATAAATTAATGAGTAAGACTGTCTACAGAATGTGTTTAAGAAGCATATTTTAGCGCATGTAATAGATACATAGTATTTTACTTCCGGCTGCTCATTCGCGCATGTGACATGATACATGGGGTTTTACTTCCGAGTACAGAACTCGCGAATTATTTCGATTTGCGGGAGGGCCCGGAACCGAGCCCTCACGAATGTCGAGGGCCTACTGTAAATGTAATGAATAATAAAATAAATTCTGCTATGGTCAGAACAGAAGTCCCAGAGTTACCCATCACTCTCAGTGGAATAAACCACAGGCACCCTGTTCTCCCCTTCGATACCCAGCTCCAGCTGAGCCGTCTCCAGATTCCGCTCAAACGTGTCCACGCTGCCAATGTTGAACCACACGTATCCCTAAAAAATAAATAAATAAAAAAATATATATATATATATATATTCATTCTGAATTTTATTTCATTTATATCTTTTTGTCGTTTGGTATTCTGCCAGCATCAGCTCATGATGCAGAAAAGGCTGTCGCAGGAAATGAGGTTTCAGTTACAAATGTTAATATTTTTAATTAATTTCAGTAAAAATACACAATCTATCCATAAAAAAAGAAAAAATTATATGTATAAGTCATCATTCATTCATTTTCTGAACCCTTTAATCCTAATTAGGGTTGTGAAGAGGCTGGCGCCCATCAGCGTAATGAAAGAGATGGTTCTTTAACACAATGAGACATGGCTCCAAAACCACTCTGTCTCCCTCTTCATTTTTGCTGAGGTACACGTGCTACTTCTGGGACGCCGGTGTTCCTGATCCTTGTGCTTCCTGAGTCCTGTGATCTGTCCTGGTGTGCTGATGTTGGCTGGAGCTGTCATCTTGGAAGCCCCTCCTTCCAGGTGATGAAGATCTAAATGGACCCATATGTGCACTAACAGATTGTGAACGTGACTTTTCACTGCTGGTGATATTAACCCTTTTCCCACAATTACTTAGGACTTACGGTTATATAACCAATCGGACGACATTTTGGACTGTAATGAATTTCTCATACAGGGATCCCTCACTTTTCCGCGGTTAATTGGGACCGAGATCCCCACAAGACCATTGAAATTCCCAAAGCAGGATTACCTCATCAACCCACCATAACTGATGTATACGTATGTGTATATGTGTATATAATATCAATAAATACATATTCAATGCCATAAATGCTTATAATAACAACTAAACATAAAGAAAACATAAGATGTAAATAAAATACACATACAGATGGTATTGCATGAGAAGAAGACAGGACACATACATAAGTGTGCACACACAGATGCAACAATGTCACTAGTTTTGATGGGAGGTTTTGGGTTGGGTTTTTTTTTGTTGCATAATTGGCCTTATTTTTGTGGCATTTTCCTTCACTTTTCCCCCTAGTTCTTCCTTAATTTCCTTATTTTTTAATTCGATAAATACAGTCAGCCCCCTTCTTACGAAAACCCCTAAATACAAAAAATCCAGTATATGAAAAACATTTTCCCAAATTTTTGTCTTCTGGATACGAAACAACTTAATACGAAAAGCACCAAACGCGCCATTCAAACATTGCGTGAGTTGGTCTCTCATTGGCTGTCTCCCAACATCCCACCCCGCTGGCCTCCCGCATGCACCAGCACACACACACACACACGCGCGCGCACACACACGTGTGATTCCCGGTGAAAGTGATTCCTGGTGCCATGGTCATTGTAAGATTATAAATCTGCTAAGAAGACATGGTCAACACACACATGCGCGCACACACACACACGCGTGTGATTCCCGGTGCCATGGTCATTGTAGATTATAACTCTGCTAAGAAGACATGGTCAATATGAAGTAAGTACCTTAAAAGGTATGCTTTTATCATTTATAAAGGGTTTATGGGGTAGTCTTGGGAGCTTGGAACGAATTACACGTTTTACATGTAAAAAGCACCTCTACTTACGAAAACTCCAGGTTATGAAAATGGCGCTGGAATGGATTAATTTTGTAAGAAGGGGGCCGACTGTATTTATTTTTTTAAAAACCACGATGCAGTGAAGCCGCATGAATTGAAGCGCGATGTAGCGAGGGATCCCTGTATATGGTTTTGTATCTTTATTGTTCCACCCAAATGAGAATGGGTTTTCCTCTTGGATCTGGTTCATCTCAAGGTTTCTTCCTTGGATGTGTAAGAGTTGTATAAAATGATTAAATTCTTATATACTCTCTCTCATAATTTGTAAATTCTTACTTTTGCTGTATACAGCTGCTTTGCGACAATGCCAACTGTAAAAGGTGCAAAACCAAATAACACCGAATTCATTAATTGAAATTTCATCCTTACTAGGAAAACGTACCAAATATAACACAATACACATGTCTTTAGCTGTGTATATGCATGCAGATATATATCTGATCACAAAACTAGTAGTGCTATTTATACAAGTTACCCTGTTTTGTTACATTTTCTGCAGGTTTTCAAAAAATAGTCTTCCTCATTTTTTTAATACATGACGCCGATGAATGGAGTTTGGCATGTTCTCACAAAATTGAGTGTGAAAAGGGTGCAAACTAGAAAATATTTGAATTATATCAAAACTGTGTTCACCATATGTACATTTCTTGATATGATATTATCTCCCATGCATGTACTAAAGATTCTGATGCATTGATTAACAAATAAACCTGGAAATGGAAATATTTATTCAAGTTTGTAGTTTGTGTAGTTGGAAAATGTACAATTTTCACGATCAGACCCATATATAAGTGATATGGGACTTAATTAAGCTTGCTATTGGAGGTTACCTATTAAATACACCTTAAATAGTTTTTTGAATTGCCCAGAATACTCAAATATTTTTTTTACAAAATATAATGCTTTAGAAACTTTGAGAGATGAAATACAAATCCAAAAAAATTGTTTTTTTAATTTAAATAATTCAATAGTACTACTATGTCTTTGATATAACTCACCCGATCACCTTCCACTTTTCCTGAAGAGAATATTACTTTCACAAAGCGTTTGTTTACAACCTCCAACTTTTCAACCTACAGAAGCACAAATCAGAGAATCCAATAATGCAACCACATCTGTCATGTGGAATAAAAACAAAAACTGCAAAAACAACAACTCACAACTCCTTTAGCCAGATAGCCATTAACAAAGTCCTTCCAGGTGACTTCCTTTCCCACGTCCCGGAACATGTAATACATGAACACTGTCCAAAAACCCGCTGAGACTATAAAGGATATGCGGAAATTCTTGTCGTCCCATGGGATTTCCCCCTACAGCACAAAAACAGCCATGAAGAGATTGCAATGATGTCCCAAAGAAAAACTTCAGACCTGCTGCACAATAGGCTTTTTTTCAACGCACCTTTAGGAGACGGTTGAACCAGGTGTTGTCCTCTTTCTTTCCTCCCTTTTTTCCTCCACCACCATCACCAGCTCCTCCTCCACCATCACCCTTCCCAGAGTTTTTCTGTGTATTGTTTGGTTTGGCATCTGGATTTAATTCAAGATTCAATGCATGTACAGTAAATGATCTGAACGTACATCTTTCACAACTGGACAAATTTAATTGAGCAGGAATCCTACAGTATTTTTTTTTTTTTTTAAAGAAGAAAAGGAAATATCACCTTGAGCCTCAGCATTCGTGGTTTTGGAGTCGTTCTTCGGAAAATATTTTTCAAATCCTTGGAGACAGGGTGATGAGAGTGATAGAAAAAAAAAGAAATAACAAGAATGTCAGTAACAAATAAATAAGTGTCATTTTATTATCCTTTTTAATGAATATAGCACCTTTTGGAGGCTTTGAGCATAACCTTCTGTATGTATCCAGGACCTGAGACAGCCACACTCGTTTCTGCAGTGCTTCAGTCTGGGTAAATACCTGCGGATAAAATATCATGAATAAAAACTCCGTAAAATCTCTGGATAAGAGGGTTTGCTGAATGCTGTAAATGTAAATAAAAGCATGTACACAGACTGCCAGGAGCACAAAATCAACCACCAGTGTAAAATATTAAAGGGTGAAAGAGACAATATTCCTTCATTTCTTGAACAATAAACATTTAATATCCGTACACCAGGGCAGTGGAGGCCTGGTGGTAAGACACTGAATTACTGATCCCAACATTGGGGGTTCCAGCCCCACTATCACCGGGTTGTCACTGTTGTCCCCCCAGTACAGCTAACTGGGTTATCAAAGGCCGGCTGTGTCCCTCACCATCTATGGTGGGAGGTTCATGTGAAAGCATGTTTCTGCCCTGCTATGGCCTAGCGAACTGTCCAGGGGTGGACTCTGCCCTCGTTCAGAGTCGGCTGAGATGGGTACCAACCTCCCTGCGACCCTTATTAGGATTAATCAGTCCAGAAACTTAATGAATTACATACGACAAAGGATCTGGCAGGTTTTCTATCTTTGGAAAATAAATATTATCCACCTTGCATCTGGATAATGTTCGAATCAGAATACAAACGTTTTAAGTTATTTGTTACGGATGTAAACAGACAATTTAAATATTAGTCACACAATGTAAACATATCACATATTATTTACTGAAGAGCTGAAAGTGAACTTTAAAATGTTTCCATCATTTTAGAATTTTTTTTACAATTTAAAGTGCAGTTCATGTGGTTAGTGTGTAGACTTTTTTAAACTGTAATAAGCACATATTTAAAAGTAAACAGGACATAGCAGTAATATTCGATGCAGCCATGAGGCGGGGGGGTGGGGGCACGAACCAGTGTCTCTCCCCCTTATGCCGGTCCCAAGCCCGGATAAATGCAGAGGGTTGCGACAGGAAGGGCATCCGGCATAAAACTTATGCCACATTTAAAAAATGCAAATGATCAATACAGAATTCATACCGGATCGGTCGAGGCCCGCGTTAACAATGACCGCCATCAGTGCTGTCAACCAACAGGGTGCTGATGGAAATTGGACTACTGTTGGTCGAAGACGTCGAAGAAGGAGAGGCGGGAGGCGTGTCCGTAGGCAGAGAGAGAAGAGGAAATGTGTGAGCGACTGAGAGTAGGGACTTTGAATGTTGGAACTATGCAAGGAAAAGATAGGGAGCTGGCTGACATGATGCAGAGGAGGAAGGTGGACATACTGTGTGTTCAGGAGACAAGGTGGAAAGGTAGAAAGGCTAAAAGCTTAGGAGCAGAGTTTAAACTGTTTTATAATGGTGTGGATGGGAAGAGAAATGAAGTAGGAGTCATCTTGAAGGAGGGGTTTGTCAGGAATGTTCTAGACGTGAAAAGAGTGTCAGACAGAGTGATGAGTCTCAAGTTAGAAATTGAAGGCGTGATGGTCAATGTTGTTAGTGCTTATGCCCCACAGGCAGGATGTAAGCTAGAAGAGAAGGAGAGATTCTGGAGTGATTTAGATGAAGTGATGCAGAGTACCCCCAGAGGTGAAAGAGTGGTCACTGGTGCAGACTTCAATGGACATGTTGGTGCAGGCAACAGAGGGGACGAGGAAGTGATGGGCAGGTTTGGTATCCAGGACAGGAACACAGAAGGACAGATGTTGATCGGCGTGATGGTCAATGTTGTTAGTGCTTATGCCCCACAGGCAGGATGTAAGCTAGAAGAGAAGGAGAGATTCTGGAGTGATTTAGATGAAGTGATGCAGAGTACCCCCAGAGGTGAAAGAGTGGTCACTGGTGCAGACTTCAATGGACATGTTGGTGCAGGCAACAGAGGGGACGAGGAAGTGATGGGCAGGTTTGGTATCCAGGACAGGAACACAGAAGGACAGATGTTGATCGATTTTGCAAAAAGGATGGAAATGGCTGTGGTGAATACTTTCTTCAAGAAGAAACAGAAGCATAGGGTGACTTATGAAAGCGGAGGTAAGAGCACACAGGTAGACTACATCTTGTGTAGGTGATGTAATTTGAAGGAAGTCAGTGACTGCAAAGTAGTAGTTGGTGAGAGTGTTGCCAAACAGCATAGGATGGTGGTGTGCAGGATGACACTGATGGTGAGAAAGGTGAAAAAGGCAAAGGCAGAGCAGAAGACAAAGTGGTGGAAGCTGAAAAAGGAAGAGTGTCGTGTTGTCTTCAAGGAGGAGTTGAAACAGGCTTTGGGTAGTCAGGAAGTGCTTCCAGAGGACTGGACAACCACATCCAATGTGATCAGGGAGACCGGTAGGAGAGTACTTGGTGTGTCCTCTGGAAGGAAAGTAGATAAGGAAACTTGGTGGTGGAATGAGAAAGTGCAGGAGTGTGTACAAAAGAAGAGGTTAGCCAAGAAGAAGTGGGACATTGAGAGGACCGAAGAGAGTAAACAGGAGTACAGGGAGACACAGCGTAAGGCGAAGGTAGCGGTGTCAAAGGCCAAACAGAGGGCGTATGATGACTTGTATGATAGGTTGAACAGTAAGGAGGGAGAAAATGATCTATACAGGTTAGCACAGCAGAGAAATAGAGATGGGAAAGACATGCAGCAAGTTAGAGTGATAAAGGACAGAGAGGGAAATGTATTGACTGATGACAGAAGTGTGCTGGGAAGATGGAAAGAGTACTTTGAAGAGCTGATGAATGAGGAAAATGAGAGAGAAAAAAGAGTAGAAGGGGTGACCGTTGAGGAGCAGGAAGTAGCAAAGATTAGTAAGGGAGAAGTGAGGAGGGCATTGAAGAGGATGAAGAGTGGAAAGGCAGTTGGCCCTGATGACATACCAGTTGAGGTATGGAAGTGTCTAGGCGAGGTAGCAGTAGATTTTCTGACAAGAATATTCAACAAGGTCTTAGAGAGTGAGCAGATGCCAGAGGAATGGAGGAGAAGTGTGCTTGTGCCCATTTTTAAGAACAAGGGAGATGTACAGAGTTGTGGCAACTACAGAGGGATAAAGTTGATGAGCCATACAATGAAGCTATGGGAAAGAATAGTGGAAGCAAGACTAAGGGCAGAGGTCAGCATTTGTGAACAACAGTTTGGTTTCATGCCCAGAAAGAGCACCACAGATGCAGTGTTTGCTTTGAGGATGTTAATAGAGAAGTACAGAGAAGGTCAGAAGGAGCTGCATTGTGCCTTTGTGGATCTGGAGAAAGCATATGACAGGGTGCCGAGAGAAGAACTGTGATATTGTATGAGGAAGTCTGGAGTGACAGAGAAGTATGTTAGAGTGGTGCAGGACATGTATGAGAGATGTAAGACAGTGGTGAGGTGTGCTGTCGGTGTGACAGAAGAGTTCAAGGTGGAGGTGGGACTGCATCAAGGGTCAGCTCTCAGCCCCTTCTTGTTTGCTATGGTGATGGACAGGCTAACAGACGAGGTTAGACAAGAATCTCCATGGACTATGATGTTTGCAGATGACATCGTGATCTGTAGTGAGAGCAGAGACCAAGTGGAGGAAAATCTAGAGAGGTGGAGGTATGCCCTGGAAAGGAGGGGATTGAAGGTTAGTCTTAGTAAGACAGAATACATGTGTGTGAACGACAAGGACCCAAGAGGAACTTTGAGGTTACAGGGGGCAGAGATAAAGAAGGTGGAGGATTTTAAGTACTTAGGCTCAACAATCCAGAGCAATGGAGAGTGTGGAAAAGAGGTGAAGAAGCGTCTGCAGGCAGGTTGGAATGGATGGAGAAAAGTGTCCGGTGTGATGTGTGATAGGAGAGTATCGGCAAGAATGAAGGGAAAAGTGTACAAGACGGTGATGAGGCCAGCAATGTTGTATGGTTTAGAGACAGTGGCCCTGGGGAAAAGACAGGAGTCAGAGTTGGGGGTAGCAGAGATGAAAATGTTGAGGTTCTCTTTGGGAGTAACGAGGATGGATAGGATCAGAAATGAGTACATCAGAGGGACAGCACATGTTAGATGTTTTGGAGACAAAGTCAGAGAGGCTAGATTGAGATGGTTTGGACATGTCCAGAGGAGGGATAGTGAGTATATTGGTCGTAGGATGTTGAGGTTGGAACTACCAGGCAAAAGGCCCAGAGGAAGACCAAAGAGAAGATTTATGGATGCGGTGAAGGCGGACATGAAGGTCGTTGGAGTAAGAGTAGAAGATGCAGAGGATAGGGAGAGATGGAGGCAGATCATTTGCTGTGGCGACCCCTGAAGGGAACAGCCGAAAGGAAAAGAAGAGCAGTAATATTCGATGAACCACGCAACACCAAAACACTTCTATACACAGTATTTCCCACTCGCATTCCTATAATCCCGCCTTCTGTGCATTAATTGGCTGATGTGCCACAGTTGCGGAGTCATTCAAACAAAACGACCAATTGGAAAGCGTTATGGTCTGTCCTAGTTACCAATTATCGTTCTGAAGGAAGTATTCTTCAGCAAAACGGGGGGGGGGGGAATCACACCTAGCATTGCTAACTACAAGTCGGCTTCATTACACAATGCATTAAGCAAGCAACCTGCTATCACACCTTTACCCAAAGCAGCAATGTCATTTAGATAAAACGCTTTGTGTGGCGTAAACAACAAAATGAAGAAATGTCAACATCTATTTTCGTACATTAATCACAAAAGAAACCTGTTAGCTAACTGCTGTAAATGCTAATTTAACAGTAATTTGTAAAGTGTATATAATATTGCTAGCAGTGCCAGTCTGAGGCTAAATACCAAACGATTCCATGTTCCCTATATGAAGACACTACCCTCCACGAATATGACAACAGTCAAGGCACCCTATCTATAGCACTTGATATTTAAGTCGGAGGGAATTGGTACGCGTCCGACATGTTTTCTATCACCTTACCAGTCGCGCCGACTTTGGTGACCTGAAATTAGGCAGAAAAACACTGTACAGGTTCCTGCAGCCTCTTGAGAGGTGGAGATATCTGTGTGCCATTTCAAGACAGAGTACAGACAGCAAAATGAACAAAAATTGATTTTAGATACGGTGATCAACTTCTTTCCCCAGCCTGCCACACATTCTGTTTACTTCCGGTGCATGACGAAGTTCAACACGAGGGGGCGCGGTTGGTTTTCATTTTACATCGTGCTGCCTTCAACGGCTCCGATAATGTCTGTTAAGGTCTAAAATTTGGACAATGATGAGAGACTCATTTAGCAATAAATACAGTGTAATGTGCCGCATGTTCCTCAGTGGTAGTGTGACGCCAATCTAATGTGACATGTACACCGCCTATCGAGGTGATTCGTTATGAAGTGAGATATACAGGGACTCCTTGGTTTACGACGCTGATCCGTTTTTAAGATGCGATGTAACCCGAATTTCAGTGTAAGTCGGAATATGACATAAAATATACTGAAAAGTACTGTATGTACAGTGCTATAATAAAATGTAACGGTTAATGACAGAACAAAAAGTATTAATAAAAGAGAAAACATTTCCTTCGCACAAGAATGAAATACAGTGCAGGAGGGAGAGACGGGCTTATTGTGCTGGAGAAGCTGGGCCAGGTGAGCCTGGAGTAGTAGATGCAGCTGAGGTGGAGGGTACAGGATCTGTTACAGGCCTGTCTACCTTCTTAAAATACTGCTCCAGGTTAGACTGGACAGAGATCTCCTTGTAGAATTGCATCAAATCCATGCTGCCTCTGGAAACCCTCGTGAACCTTTCCAAGTTCGGATCCTGAGCCTCAAAAGTTGCCAACACTTGCTGCATCTCGCGCACCCGAAACTAGTTTGCGTTTGTTTACATAACCGCATAAGACGTAATGACGCATAATATTACAGTACCGAGACTGAGCAAAGGAAAGCGACACCGTCTTCCTCGGCCCACAACCACAACACAGCGTATTCTTCCGCCTTGCGGGCCAGAAACTAGTTCACATTTGTTTAATGACGTGTAATATTATTTTTTATATTTTTATGGGGGCGCGTTTGTAACCACGAAACGGTGTAAGTCGGGACCAGTGTAAACCGAGGACTCCCTGTATATAAATGCAGCCATAAGACGGGGGCACTAACCAGTGTCTCGCCCCCTTATGCCGGTCCCAAGCCCGGAGAAGCCCAGGAAGGGCATCCGACGTAAAACCAATGCCAAACTTTTATGATGCAAATTTGAAGTATTACCCCCATACCTGATCGGTCGAAGCCCTTGTTAACAACGACCGCCATCAGTGCTGTCTATCAGCAGGGTGCTGATGGAAATTGGACAACTGTTGGTCGAAGACATCGAAGAAGGAGAGGCGGGAGGCGTGTCCGTAGGCAGAGAGAGAAGAGGAAAGGCATGAGTCTAGGACTGAGAGTAGGTACTTTGAATGTTGGAACTATGCAAAGAAAAGGTAGAGAGCTGGCTGACATGATGCAGAGGAGGAAGGTGGACATACTGTGTGTTCAGGAGACCAGGTGGAAAGGTAGCAAGGCTAGAAGCTTGGGAGCAGGGTTTAAGCTGTTTTATCATGGTGTGGATGGGAAGAGAAATGGAGTAGGAGTCATCTTGAAGGAGGAGTTTGTCAGGAATGTTCTAGAAGTGAAAAGAGTGTCAGACAGAGTGATGAGTCTCAAGTTAGAAATTGAAGGTGTGATGCTCAATGTTGTTAGTGCTTATGCCCCACAGGCAGGATGTGAGCGAGAAGAGAAGGAGAGATTCTGGAGTGACTTAGATGAAGTGATGCAGAGTACCCCCAGAGGTGAAAGAGTGGTCACTGGTGCAGACTTCAATGGACATGTTGGTGCAGGCAACAGAGGGGACGAGGAAGTGATGGGCAGGTTTGGTACCCAAGACAGGAACACAGAAGGACAGATGTTGATAGATTTTGCAAAAAGGATGGAAATGGCTGTGGTGAATACTTTCTTCCAGAAGAAACAGGAGCATAAGGTGACTTATAAAAGCTGAGGTAGGAGCACACAGGTAGACTACATCTTGTGTAGGTGATGTAATTTGAAGGAAGTTAGTGACTACAAAGTAGTAGTGGGTGAGAGTGTTGCCAAACAGCATAGGATGGTGGTATGCAGGATGACGCTGGTGGTGAGGAAGGTGAAAAAGGCTAAGGCAGAGCAGAAGACAAAGTGGTGGAAGTTGAAAAAGGAAGAGTGTCGTGTTGTCTTCAAAGAGGAGTTGAAACAGGCTTTGGGTGGTCAGGAAGTGCTTCCAGATGACTGGACAACCAAGGCAAATGTGATCAGGGAGAGTACTTGGTGTGTCCTCTGGAAGGAAAATAGATCAGGAGACTTGGTGGTGGAATGAGGAAGTGCAGAAGTGTGTACAAAGGAAGAGGTTAGCTAAGAAGAAGTGGGACATTGAGAGGACCGAAGAGAATAAACAGGAGTACAGGGAGACAGCGTAAGGCAAAAGTAGCAGTTGCTAAGGCCAAACAGAGGGCGTATGATGACTTGTATGCTAGTTTGGACAGTAAGGAGGGAGAAAATGATCTATACAGGTTGGCACAGCAGAGAGATAGAGATGGGAAGGACGTGCAGCAAATTAGATTGATAAAGGACAGAGAGGGAAATGTATTGACTGATGACAGAAGTGTGCTGGGAAGATGGAAAGAGTACTTTGAAGAGCTGATGAATGAGGAAAATGAGAGAGAAAAAAGAGTAGAAGAGGTGACCATTGAGGATCAGGATGTAGCAAAGATTAGTAAGGGTGAAGTGAGGAGGGCATTGAAGAGGATGAAGAATGGAAAGGCAGTTGGTCCTGATGATATACCTGTAGAGGTATGGAAGTGTCTAGGAGAGGTAGCAGTAGATTTTCTGACAAGAACATTCAACAAGGTCCTAGAGAGTGAGCAGATGCCGGAGGAGTGGAGGAGAAGTGTGCTGGTGCCCATTTTTAAGAACAAGGGAGACCAATGAGCACTCTTTCACCTCTGGGGGTACTCTGCATCACTCATCTAACTCACTCCAGAATCTCCTTCTCTTCTAGCTCACATCCTGCCTGTGGGGCATAAGCACTAACAACATTGAACATCACACCTTCAATTTCTAACTTGAGACTCATCACTCTGTCTGACACTCTTTTCACTTCTAGAACATTCCTGACCATCCCCTCCTTCAAGATGGCTCCTACTCCATTTCTCTTCCCATCCACACCATGATAAAGCAGCTTAAAACCTGCTCCTAAGCTTCTAGCCTTGCTACCTTTCCACCTGTTCTCTTGAACACACAGCATGTCCACCTTCCTCTTCTGCTTCATGTCAGCCAGCTCTCTACCTTTTCCTGTCATAGATCCAACATTCAAAGTCCCTACTTTCAGTCCTAAACTCATGCCTTTCCTCTTCTCTCTCCGCCTACGGACCCACCTCCCACCTCTCCTTCTTCGACCAACAGTAGTCCAATTTCCACCAGCACCCTGTTGGTTAACAGAACTAATGGCGGTCATTGTTAACCGGGGCCTCAACCGATTCGGTATGAAATTTGTTTTGATCATTCGCACATGAATTTTGGCACAAGTTTTACGCCGGACGCCCTTCGTGTCGCAACCCTCTGCATTTATCCGGGCTTGGGACCGGCGTGAAGATGAACATTGGCTTATGCTCTCCCTTATGGCTGCATTTTTTTTATTTAAAGACGATTGTAATCCTGAAATGGAGAACTGTCCAATGAAGGCATCTCTTATTAAATATATATTTAAATTGTTATTGATTATGCAGATTGAAGAGCAATTATATGACTTACTTCACTATTTAATTGTATTGAATGATTTATGTGACTTTTGTATGAGGAGATGATTCACTGAGGTGAGTGATTATTTTATTTCGACTCTTGACTGACTTGATAAGAAAAAAAATGGGATACCCTCAGCAATGGGGGAGGGGCTTCAAAGCCAAATCGCAGCATGTCGAAACATCAGGTTATGGTGTGATATATGGTGTCATAAGGGGCCAGTCGGCACAAAGTCAAGCTGACCCATGATGCCGTTGTAGACCAATCAGAGTTGAACTTGCATTCGATAAGCCAAGATGTTAAAGATTTTCCTCTGAGAACTTCTTTTGTGTGTGTTTTTGTTTACACTTCCTTTCCTAAGAGTGAAATAAACACCTGAAAAGTGAGTTTGAATTCTTGCTCCTGAACTGGACATGTTTCACCACGACATCTGTAACAAAACACTCATCCATCCACATCCATTTGAGTCTGAAATCGATCCCGGTCGTTACCAGATGAAATCGAGGGACACACATAACCTCGGGGCAATTTGGAACAGCTAATTTGCATATCTTTGGACTGTGGGATTAAAGTGCGCCCGGAGGAAACCAACATAAACACAGGGAGAGCAAACTCCACAGAGAAACACCAAAGCTGAAGCCCGTGGCTCAAGCCAGGATCCTCCTACAGTGAGGTGGGCATTCATTCATTCATTTTCTGAACTGCTTAAGCCTAATTAGGGACATGGTGAGGCTGGCACCCATCTCAGCCAGCTCCGGGCAAGGGCAGAGTACACCCTGGACAGCTCGCCAGGCCATCGTGGAGCAGAAACATGCTAACACTCATACAGCTTCTCTGAACAAAAGTCAGCAATGGTTCTTTTACAGCCGCTCACCATAGCCAGTGAGAGACATGGCCGGCCTTTGATAACCCAGTTAGTGGGTGCACTGGAGGGGTCGGTGACAACCTGTTGAGAGTGGGGCTTGAACCCCCAACCTTAGGATCAGTGATCCCGCACCTTTACCACCAGGCCACCACTGCCCAGAGACGTGGACATGTGAAGGACAATTATTTATGTCATAAATATTATATTTATTCACTATTTTATTTTATAGCCTCTGATGAGGAATTGTATGCAGTGAGAACACGTGACTTACATTCTGCAACTAAATAAACTTCAAAAAAAAAAAAACGGAAATAAAAAGAAAGAAAAGCTGCCGGACTCACATGTGCAGGTGAGATCATTAATTATGAGTTATTAGCTTCACCTGGAGCTGCTTTGCAACACATCCTGGGGTCTGTCTTTATGTTTCAAGCCAACACTGGACTCTGTTTCTTTTATACTGAATTTTTATCAAATTCTCTCAGTGCGACCCCTGAGAGGTGAAAACTCACCCTGGGGTAGTTGGGGTGTTTCTTTGTGTTCTTGTGGGGGGTTTTCAACAGTATTTCTCACAATGGACTCGAATGACACAGCAGCACAAGGTAAAGATAAACAAGAGCTTTTATTTCATCTTTCTGAAAATATCCAATGATTGATGAGGGTTTTTTTTTTTTTTTTTTTTTTTTTTAAATGGAGCAAACGTTTTCACTTAAGACGTGTGAAGCTTCAACATCCAGAAAAAAGGAGTGTTCAAGTTTTACAGCCTTTTGTAAAATGAATTTATTCATATTTAATTCCAATCCCTTGTGTGATTTGTTAGAAATTTTGTTAAATATTTGTTTTTAGTGTGTTTTTTGGTGTGTGTGTGTGTGTGTGTGTGTCAGGCCTGTTCAAACAGTACTGAGTTTGTAAGCGTAATTCTGGAGGCTTTGGGTAACTTTAATACTTGGTATTTCTTAACAGGAGTTTTCGATTAACTGAATCGAAAAGGACTAAACAATTAAAATAACATCTCACTCGAAGTCCAACATCAGAAACCGAGATCTGTAGCGTGTTTAAACTGGATTGAAATTATCTGATTGCTTCACTACTTCAGGAACTTTATTATTATCCACTTCTCAAATTCAAAATAATTATTTGAAAACAATAATTGATTCACAGTTTGTGATGGTCACTGATTCTGAAATTCTATAAATCCAGTAAAATGCTGTCTTTAAAAAAAAATTAAGGAATCTATGCATTATGGATTTTATGGAAAACTTGAATATTCAAATTCTGTAATGAGGTTTGTGCGTGTTAGACTCTACTAAATAAACCATAAAAATCTGGCAGTTTTACTTTATCTTGTGTGTAAAATAACTCCTGCTGTGCATGGAGTTGGATGAACTATTTTATTTATGTATATAAATATGTACAAGTAGAGCGTGGTTCAAGTGACAACCCATGAGGGGGAAAAACACTTTCTTTCATATGGGCCAAAATGTTAATCAGATCTCCGCTAGGTGGAGACACTTCCTTATGACTAAGAAAAATGTTAATCAGATCTCCGCTAGGGGGAGACATTTACTTGTGACTGTCTGTCTTCCTTTCGGCCTTTTCCCTTTTACTCGGGAGTCGCCACAGTGAATCATCTGATTCGCACGTTTGATTTGGCAGAGGTTTTTACGTCGGATGCCCTTCCTGTCACAACCCTTTTTAGCAAGGGACAGAAACACCCTGACGGCTTTGCAGCCTACTCTTTACGAAAGTCAGCAATGGTTCTTTTACATGCCTCACACCATAGACAGTGACAGACATGGCCCGCCTTTGATAACCCAGTTAGCTGCACTGGGGGGGGGGGACGGTGACAACCTTGTGGAGAGTGGGACTCGAACCCCCAACCTTTGGATCAGCGATCCAGTGCCCTATACCACTAGACCACCACTTAATCAGATCTCCACTAGGGGGAGACATTTACTTTTGACTGTGATTACGTATTATAATTTATTTCTTTTATTGGGAGGACAGGGTGGATACGTGTGATGTACGTAATCCTGACAATGTAAACCACCAAGAATTAATGTGGCACACATTTTAGGATGTAGAAAACCCCAACCAGGTCACACTAACTGGCCAAACATCTACCCTGACCCATACTGACAAACTCGGCCACCAAGAGCCTCCTGACCTCCTGCTGTACAGTGTGGTTTAGTATCTGTACTGCAGAGGACACGAAGGCCTTGCACTGGGTAGCTGGAACTACACTGACCCCACCCCCCCTCACCCCCAAGGACATTCACACTGACGGACTTCAGAGGAGAGCCAGTGGAATTATCAGGGACACCGCACGCCCTTTTCTGACCTCCAGAAAAAAGTACAGAACACTAAAAATATAGACAAACGGATTGAAGAGCAGCTTTTATCCACATGTTGCTAAATGTGTAACAACCATCACCACCGTCTCACACACACTGAATAAACATCATTCAGACCAACTTCCTGAACAGTGCCGTTCTCGTGTTTGGAGCACATCTCAAACATCATAGCTCCAGGTACCGTATAAAAGCTCAACCTTTGACCTGGTGTACAGACGGCACCTCTGACATCATTTGCCCTTCTGCCTGTGTATATACATGTAGCGCTTGGTGTACTTCCGTGGTCGTCTTTTGTGCATTTTCTTTTAGAATTACTGCTAAACTATCTTTCGTTGTTCATCCAACATTTGACAAAGATCTATGTCTATAAATTAGTCTGTACTGTACAATGTCCTAATTAGAGTTTGACAGATGTGCTTATCCATAGTTACTTACAAATATCATTTTTATTCAACTGAGCAATTGAAGGCTAAGGGCCTTGCTCAAGGGCCCGACAGTGGGGATTGAGCCGCTGCACTTCGGACCAGTGACCTCTTGCCTTGACCACTAAGCCATCACAGCAGTGTGCAGTACAGTACATGCTGAACAGTGACTCGGTCGCATTGACTCCCTGTCAGTTGAATGGTCACCGCAGTATCAGTATGAGATAAATAAATCCTTTGTGATATTATGATCCATATACTGTTTCTGCATGAGGTAGAAATAACTGCTTATTGTATGTCGTCCCTGTGTGTTTGGGGAGGCAATATTCTAGGAGCAGATGAGCCAATCAGGGCATGCTATTGCAGCTCGTGAACTCGGAAAATACAGTACTATATATATATATATATATATATATATATAATATATATAATCACACATACAGGGATCCCTCACTTTCTGCTGTTAATGGGGACCGAGACCCCCACACGACTGCCGATTAAACAATAAAACTTTTTAAAACTTTTTTTTTAAACTGATTAAGCAATTAAACATTAAAAATTAATGCATAATATGTAAATAAAATATAAATGCACACACAGATGTGCACCACACATAGAAATGTAAGTAGTTTTGTAGGTTGTTGTTTGGTTGGTTTTTTTTTTTTTTTTTGCCGAATTTGCCTTGTTTTGTGGAATTTTTCCTTAACTTTTTTCCCCTATTCTTCCTTAAAATTTTTTTTTTTTTTTTTTGTACTTTTCAATTAATATTTTTGGAAAAACCTGTGATGTACTGAAGTAGGAAGGGATCATTCTCTGTGTGTGTGTCTGTTGATAGAAATATATACACACAATATTCTGTGCTTCTAATATATAGAATATATTAAACCACGTGGTGTTTAGTGTCTTATGAACATGTCGCCATTTTAAATAATGATACTGCTGAAGTTTCTGGGTGTGTGAGAACATTAAGTGTTTGAAATGTATCTGTATGAATACATTTTTTTTTTTTTTTATGCCTCATATCAGTGTAATAACAGACTTCCTACTTTTTCCTTCCGGCTGTTCCCTTCAGGGGTCGCCACAGCGAATCATCTGCCTCCATCTCACCCTCTCCTCTGGAACTTCTCTTACACCAACTGCCTTCATGTCCTCCTTCACCACATCCATAAGTCTTCTCTTTGGTCTTCCTCTGGGCCTTCTGCCTGGTAGTTCCAACCTCAGCATCCTACTACCAATATACTCACTGTCCCTCCTCTGTACATGTCCAAACCATCTCAATCTAGCCTCTCTGACTTTGTCTCCAAAACGTCTTACATGTGCTGTCCCTCTGATGTACTCGTTGCTGATCCTATCCATCCTCGTTACTCCCAAAGAGAACCTCAACATTTTCATCTCTGCTACCTCCAGCTTTGCCTCCTGTCTTTTCCCCAGGGACACTGTCTCTAAACCATACAACATCGCTGGACTCATCACCGTCTTGTACACTTTCATTCTTGCCGATACCGTCCTATCACACCAGGCACTTTTCTCCAACCTGCGTGCAGACGCTTCTTCACCTCTTTTCCACACTCTCCATTGATCTGGATTGTTGAGCCCAAGTACTTAAAATCCTCCACCTTCTTTCTCTGCTCCCTGTAACCTCACCGTTCCTGTTGGGTCCTTGTCATTCATACACTTGTATTGTCTTACTGAGGCTAACCTTCATTCCTCTCCTTTCCAGGGCATACCTCCACCTCTCTAGATTTTCCTGCACTTGTTCTCTGCTCTCACTACAGATCACAATGTCATCAGCAAACATAGTCCATGGAGATTCTTGTCTAACCTCGTCTGTCAGCCTGTTCATCACCATAGCAAACAAGAAGGGGCTCAGAGCTGACCCTTGATGCAGTCCTACCTCCACCTTGAACTCTTCGGTCACGCCGACAGCACATCTCACCACTGTCTTGCATCTCTTATATATGTCCTGCACCACTCTAACAAACTTCTCTGCCAATCCAGACTTCCTCATGCAATACCGTTCTCTCTTGGCACCCTGTCATATGCTTTCTCCAGATCCACAAAGAGACAATACAGCACCTTCTGACCTTCTCTGTACTTCTCTATTAACATCCTCAATGCAAATATTTCATCTGTGGTGCTCTTTCTTGTCATAACTGCATAACTTCTCCATTCCTCTGGTATCCTCTCACTCTCCTTGTTGAATGTTCCTGTCAGGAAATCTACAGCTACCTCTCCTAGACACTTCCATACCTCCACCGGTATGTCATCAGGACCAACTGCCTTTCCATTCTTCATCCTCTTCAATGCCCCCCTTACTAATCTTCCTGGTCCTCAACTACTACAGGCTACTTCCTGGTCCTCAACAGTCACCTCTTCTACTGTTTTTCTCTCATTTTCCTCATTCATCAGTTCTTCAAAGTATTCTTTTTACATCTTCCCAGCACACTTCTGAATCAGTCAATATTTTCCCCACTCTGTCCTTAATCACTCTAACTTGTTGCACGTCCTTCCCATCTCTATTTCTATTTCCACTAGCACCCTGTTGGTTAACAGCACTGATGGCGGTCGTTGTTAACCCGGGCCTCGACCGATCCGGTATGAAATTTCATTTTATGGTTTGCATTTTGTATTCTGGCAAAAGTTTTATCCTGGATGCCCTTCCTGTCGCAACCATCTGCATTTATCCGGGCTTGGGACCGGCGTGAGGGTGGGCACTTGTTTGTGCCCCCAGCACGGCTGCATTTAGTGATGGACCTCCTGTACCCCTTTATTTTATTTTTTCACGACCACAATGTCACCACCAGATGTTGCTGTTGTGCTTTCACACCCTGAATACTGGTAATGATTCATATTTACTAATTAATATGAATTATCACTGATGGGCAGCTCCTAAAACTTATTAGAATCCTTTATTTGTTATTTCCACATTATTTTTTTTTACCTCCCCCTCTATACAGTTAGAGATTTGAGTATTTTTAAACATGTAGTTTGTTGCACTGTGGATTATTCATTGGCTCGACCTATCATTTTAAAAATTGATTAATGTGGTGTAATCTCTTCACATTTTGCTTCACCAAATCCCTTTCAAATTGTGCTAAAATTAATTCCCTTTGCAAAATTTTTATTTTTTTTTTTGCCCAATATTTGCGGAGGAGGGTATAATTCTAGGCTGATGACCCCTTCACTTCATAAAGCAGATGCAATGCAGGTTAATATTACAAACGGGGATTTTCAGACAAGCACAACTTCCCCCTTTAAATTACAAATAAATACACGTGCAGTGTTTCTCTGACTCTGAAGAAAGATATGCACAAATTTAGTTTCTGGGCCACCACTTGAAGGCCACATGTCCTGTGGACCCCCCTGCCACACACACGCGCGCGCACACTTCATTCTCACATCAGTATGAGTTACATGACTACTTGTAGTTTTTCCAGTGTTGAACGTTTGTCGTCATATGACCGAGATGGGCAGCTTTTTCCCCCTATATATACACACACTCATATAAAACTTGAGTTTCTCTATTAAGGACTGTGGGGTGGGGGGTTGCGGTATCCCAGTTTCTGTTCTTAATGGAGAAATGTGTATGAATTGCTTCCTAACCTGGAGTTTCAGTGATGCTGTTGCACCCGACTCAACCTGACAGGCCTACAGATAGGTATCATGGATGTACCTAATAAAATGGCCAGTGTATTTATCAGATGGCTTTTCTCACTGGTGACAGACTTCAGTAAATCAGGAAATTAAGGAAATCTTTAGAAATGGCCTCGTGATAAAAGCTCGTACCCCTGTTCGGGTGCTGCTCGTTGTCTTGAACAGAATTCTGGATCAGTCACACCTTTTCATGTTTAAAAAAAAAGTGTCCCATTAGCAGCCCATTATTTCCTATAATGCCATTACCTTGTGTGGGGCTCGGTAGTGTAGTGGTTCGGGAGCTGCGCTCATGATCAGGAGGTTGTGTGTTCAAATCCCAGTGAGACCCCCAGTGTGCTAAGACCCCTGGGCAAGGTCTTAACCACAAGTGTGCCTCTGTTCACCCAGCAGTATAAATGGGTACCAGTAAAAATATACTGGGAAGGGAACCTGCGCTGGACTCGCGTCCCATCCAGGAGGACTTGGACTCCTGGTCGCTTCACACTACGGAAACCTGGGATAAGCACCACTAGGCCCGGGTGTAAGAAGCCCAACAGACTTGACCTTTTTACCGTTTATCTTGTACATGCAGGGCTGATCCAACATGTTTCCCAGAGGAGCTTCACTCGGATCACTTCTAACGAGAGAATAATTTGAAATCTAAACTCTTGTGCAAAATTTTAGGTTTGTGTTTGTCAGGCTGGAGCTTCAACCCTTCACTGGTGTGATCGCTCCAAAAACAAACCCTGTGAACAGGCGCCAAGAGTGTGCCCTTCAGATCTTTATATTAAAAAAAAAAAAAAAAAAAACCGACAGAAGCAGCCTGGTTAGAGTGGGTGAAGGAGGCCTCCAAAAAGTTTATTTTATTTTATTTTTTTTCCTCGCTCTCCTTTTCAGGAGGAAATGTCGGCCAAGGTGAATTTTTAAAGGTTCACTTCTAATCACATCATGATGTCCATTTTAAAGGAACTGATGCTACAGATTTTATTTTTGACTGAAGTTCCTTCCTCTTGTGGTTCCCATCACTACTTTTTTTTTTTTTTTTTTTTTTTTTTTTTTGTCCAGCTGTGTCCAACCCCTTTTAACTCCCTACAGCAACATACTAAGTGTATCGTGGTGAGTCTGCTGCTGTTTATTACTTGTGTGATGGATGATGGCTTTCCAAATGCACTAAAGCCAGGTCGAGAGATTCCCCCCCCCCCCACACACACACACACAATTTTCTAATTTTAGATGTATCCAATTCCCATCAATCAGGTATTACCTTCCCTATCACATGACCACCGCCGACCAGGGAGGGTCGAAAGCATGCACACACATCCCCACCTCCCCGTGACATGCGAGGGTAGCTAGTCACTCTTTGAACTGCGGCGCATGCGTATTTGGGAGTGGCCTAACGCACTCTGAGGAAATACGAATGAAGAAACTCTGAGAAACATATTCTGAGAAACCCCTCATACGAATGCGCTCACAGACACCTGTGATTGGCTGGCACTTGCTGTGAGTGACAAAGTGAGCATATGCCGTCCCTCTCTCCCGTGAGTGGTCTGAGAGTTAGCGCCCATGGACTCGGGTCAAGAACGGCTGTGGCATTCCACCGGATTCAAAGTTGCAATCATGAAAATATTTAATTTTACAGCCAAATACTACCCAGGTCTGAGTATTTTCCTGACGGCTTCATATGGGATCAAAGGAACAGAGTGGAGCAGTGGTCCCCAAACTACGGCCCGCGGGCCGGGTATGGCCCGCCTCCACATTTGGCCTGGCCCCCTGAACAATACCAGAGACAGATTATGATTATTTTTTTTCGTCTGGCCATGCAATCAAGACTAATACACACCTAGAACATGACGCCCTGTTCCACCCTTCTGCCGTTTGTGGCCCTATCTGAACCCCTCCTTCTCCCCCCAAACAAAAATCCTAGACTCTCCCTGTCAAATAGAACGAAATAATGGTTAAAAGGTTATGGCAGAGAAAATTTGATTCAGAATGCAGGGTATTTCACCTGCAGTGGACAAACGATCTGTTTTTGTTTTTTTTATTCAGTGCAAAGAAAAGGTTGTTTATCATCTGTCGGGACACGGTGGCAGAATTCAAACAATACAAGCCGCGCCGACGCTCTGAATCCCGTCACAAAGACGAGTCCGATCGCTTACAAGGCCAAATGCGAGGAGACAAACTCTCAGAGCTAAAAAGTTGGACCGTTAGCTTTTTTAATTTCCTAACTTTTTTCTGTGAAGGTCCTGGAAAGGGTTATTAATATCTGGTTATGCGCGGCTGACTGGAAAACAATAAATGTTTACGTTTAGGCAGCCCTGCGGTCGGCACACTTTTTCTGTTACAAACTGACCTCGGCCCCCCATCAGAGAAGGGAAAAGTTGTGTGGCCCTCGCAGGAAAAAGTTTGGAGACCCCTGGAGTAGAGTGACGTGGTGGGCAGAGTGGTTAACACGACCGCCTCACAGTAAGGCAGGAGTGTCAAACTTGTGCCACGATTGGTCAGTCTGCGTGCTCTGTACACACCCTGACCAATCAACTGCCTGAAGACTCGGATCAGATTTTTTTAAATGAGCAAGTCTGGTGTGCTGCTGTTTGCTTGATACGAAATCCTGCAGGGCAGACGGGCTTTTGTGGCATGTCTTCTACACCCCTGCAGTCTGGGTTCTCGTACGACAGATGTTCCGTGTGGAGTTCACACGTTCTCTCCATGCTTGCTTGGATTTCATCTGGGTACTCCGGTTTCCTTCGATGGTCCAGAGATGTACACTTTTTACACTGGTTGCTCCAAATTGACCGAGTGTGAGCGACTGTTTGTTTCCTGAGACGGTTTGGAGACCCCGCCTTCACCCATTGGTGGATGAGTGGGGAATGATGTGTAAACCATGCAACAACATATCAAGACTGCGACGTTACTATATCACAACAATATAAAGATAGAACTGTGATATTCGAAATGAACAAAGGTAAAGTCTGTTGGGTTTTTACATCCGAGTCATGGTGGCTCATCAGGCCGGTGCTTCCCCCCCCCCAGTTTCCATAGCGTGACTGGACCAGGAGTTCAACTCCCCCTGGATGGGACGCGAGTCCATCACCGGTTCCCTTCCCAGTATATTTTACTGGTACCCATTTATACTGCTGGGTGAACAGAGGCACACTTGTGGTTGAGACCTTGCCCAGGGGGCTTGGCACAGTGGGGGTCTAACTGGGATTTGAACACGCATCCTCCTGATCATGAGTCCAGCCCTCTAACCACTGCACCACCGGCCCCAGAAATGAACGAAGCTGAGCTAAGTCCAGGGTCGGGTCACGAGGGCAGCAACCTAAGCAAAGAGGTCCAGACGTCCCTCTCCCCAGCCACTTCCTCCAACTTTTCCAGGTAGGCACCGAGGCGGTCCCAGACAAGCCGAGAGACATGGTCCC
The DNA here is from genome assembly GCA_024760905.1 of Plotosus lineatus. Classification (NCBI taxonomy): domain Eukaryota; kingdom Metazoa; phylum Chordata; class Actinopteri; order Siluriformes; family Plotosidae; genus Plotosus; species Plotosus lineatus. The sequence goes on along the minus strand of CM045743.1, from coordinate 42,675,648 downwards.
TTCAGTGTGTTCTAAGTCGACCCCGGGGTCGGTTCCCGGTTGGACATGCATGAAACGCCACACCAGGGAGGCGTTCTGACCAATGTTTAGATATTTGGGGAAAATTTGACCTTTTTAAAGCAAAATGTTTTCCAGATGGACTTGAAATCAAAATTATTTTCATGGTTTCATGACTCCAGATGTGTGAGCAGGATGTCAGCAGGACAGGAGCCGCTCTGTGGTCGGTTTTTTTTTTTTTTTTTTTTTTTTTTTAAATAGGTGTGTGTATAATATATTGGAGGGGAAGGGGGAACCCCACCGGTGTTTTAGTGACCCATTTCCATCTGGGGACTTGACCCAATCCCCTCAGCTGAGCCGCCTGCACTGTGCAGTTTGTGCGCCTGTCCGGGTTGATTTTCCTGAAACGTGGCGCGTGCGCGCGTGCGTGTCGCGGTGTTCCTCATCCGGAATGAGCGTGTCCCGCCTGTACAAGCGCACTACAAAGGGCATCGAACCCCCCCCCTGCGCGCTGCCCTGGGCCAGTGCACTCCGAGCGCCCCAGCCGCTCGCTTTGGGATCAGACTTCGAATCGGCGCGTGTTCGCGGCTCGGCTCCTTCCAGGTTGCTTTGCTTTGTAATTCTAGGAGTGAACTTTGCATGGTCCACGCCCCGGACGGAGCTGTGATCTCAGCACTTCCCCAGGCTGCCTGTTATTCGGTCAGGGCCGCGGAGAGGAGCGCGAGCATGCAGTGCGTCCAGAAACAACCGAGAACGAGCAAGTCGCAGGAATTCCTCCATGAGGAGCAAAGCAAGAGAGCAACCAGCCAGAACCTCAACCTCCTGGGTAGGACCTGCTCGCTTTCCACTCGAACCTCGAGATGCTGGAGCTGTGGAGATCTCTCTGCTTTTCTTTGCTTTGCTTTTCTATTCCAGGCTGCGCAGTAGGTCTCTCTCTCTCTCTCTCTCTCTCTCTCCAAGTCGGATCTTTTGATGTTAATTATTTATTGTACTTGTGTTTATTCATCCATAAAAATCCAAAAAACAATTCCCCCCCCCCCCCCCCCCCAAAAAGCAATAAAGTAAAGATTAAAAAAAAAAAGGGATACTGCAGGAAACCCAATGGCATGCAGGTCACTGTGTCTACTTTTAGTTTCTAGGGAGTTAGAAAACCATATCTGCTTTTTTTTTTTTTTTTTTTTTTTTTTTTTCTCTCTTCCCATGTTGCATTAATATTTCGTAAGACATTTTGTTCCCCTGTCTTCCTTTCCCCCTTTTTATTTTTTTCAAAAGAACATGACGACGATTGCACAACACATCATTAAAATTATCACAATAATATTGATGCACCACAGTATCTGCCATCAGCTCCACATCCATATTCATCGTCATGGAAACGCTTTCCAACAAACTTCACCTGTTCGTACGGGTTTCCTCCCTAAAGGAACCGCGTCACTCATTCACTGAACTTCACTTCCTTTTGCCTAAACTTGTGTAACTATGCAATCACTGCCCGAGATGTCCAGGTCCGTCTTTGTTTTTGTTTTTTTGTTTGAATTGCGATATAAAAGGAGTTGAACGGTTTTGGGCTGGACTCGTGTAAAGCATGAGATCCGCTTCATCACCTCCTGGATTACTTCATATAATTTTAACCTTTCTTTAAAACATGCATCTCTCTCTCTCTCGGATTCCTGTTGTAGTACTAATAAGCTCCTTGCTGTCCCATGGACCAGAATGTCCACCCTGGAGGCAGGTCCTTTGTGTGCCAGCTTCAGAACTCTAGAACTCTTTCTCCCTCTGTCGCCACTCCCCCTTTTAACACGTTCTCTTCTTCTTCCTTTTGCTTCTTGGTCTGCTTTATTTTTTCTTTTTCACTTCCTCGTGTGAAGTGTGGCCTTGTTCTAGTGAAAGGTGTTTGATTTACAGGTTCTGCTGTTCATATTAATAATAAGTCACCTCCAGTCACTTGGTGTTAATGTGCCGATCGGCCTGACCTTCAGATCCAGCAAACAAATTTGTGTGCACGGTTTAATTCCATCATTTGCATAAAGCTAAACGGAAGTCAGCCCGGATTCTTTGGGGAATAATTCAATGGTTTGTCACTGGTTTTCAATATATTTAACACCTTGGCGTGTCCTTCAAAGAACTCGTGCAAAAATGAAATTCTGTTGAATAAGTCAAGCGACAGTTCTGCAGCAGTGTAGCGTAATCCGGTTGGTGTTGTGCAGCTGTGGCTCAAACTGCTCTTGTTCTCGTGTGTGTGTGTGTGTTTTGACTACAGGTATGGACGGAGACCCGGATTTGAGTTTTCTTCTGAATGGCGGGGAGCTGGTGAAAGTTCGCTCGGGCTCGTGGAGGAAGGTTCGATTCTACAGGCTGCAGGAAGACTGCAAGACCATGTGGCATGAGTCCAAAAAAACCCTGCGACCAAAACACACCTGTGAGTTCCACCCGTGTACACTGCACAATGGGCAGCACTGAAATAACACCCACAGTGTTTATATTAGTCCCGCTGGAGCCGAATGAGGCCAGAGCGAGAGAGAGAGAGCACAGCAGTGTACGAACTACATGAACAACCGGAGCGCTCGAGCGTGCTGCGCAGTGTCGGACCAGAAACACAAAAACCCTCTCAGCTTTTTAACGATTGCTGGAAATAAACAGTTTAAAAAGTTTGAAGTGATGCTCTGCATGCTTTGTTCTTTTGTACTGATCTACACACAAAAAAAAAAAAGTCTGAGGACTTTTATGGTGTAGTACAACCATTTATAAAAAACAAAAAAAAAAAAAAAAAAAAGTTTTTGATCTGATATGGACCGAGACTGCACAGAGGACACGCCTCCTTCAGTTGAACTGATGGCATGGTGGATGCACGTCCTTTTTAAAAAGCCGGTCCTTCCGACCCTTTCTTGCAGGATTCAACAAACCACAACAGTCTTTGTTTCATGTCTGTTTATTAGCGGTTAGCATCTTCTTTGCTAATGTGTAAATGGTACGTTGCACAGATCTGAGTACGGTCATGTGTAACAGCTTCAACTTCTCCCTTCGTATTCATCACGCCGGAGGAAGGAACTAACTCCATGAATTTTAGATAAATCAGCACTTTTATTGCTGGAAGGTTCTAGTAATGATTTATTGGCGCCTTTTTTTTATTTAACTGCTATTTCTTTCGGTAGGTGAGCATCTCTTATCCAGAAACTGGGTGTAAAGCAAGAACAAGGTGATAGTTGCCATAGCGACAGTATTTTATTGCACTGACCGGTGAGATAAAGCATTAAGACAAAAGGCTGATTGCTTTATACAGGGGTTATCCAGCTGTTTTATAGTTCTATAGTAGTCTCGCTTCAAATCTCCGTCGAGACACACAGCTGTTCTTGTCGTTAAGTGCCGGAGGAGAAAGTCCGCTGTCGGGGTTCTGCTTGTTAGCCGGCTATTACACAAGCGTAGATCTACCATTTTATTATATTTAAATAAATTCCGTTTATTATATAAAGGATCTACGAGTAGAACACATGGGGAAGGGGATCATTTTTCATGATGGTTCAGGATACTTGATGTTTTTGTTTGTGAACAGAATGCTCCACAGAGTCGCGCTTCACACGGATGACAGGAAAATGATCACTTGTGGGATGGTGATTCTGGTACCGGCCCATTACGCCATGCTTTTATTCCCAGCATTAACCCGATTTATTGTTCTTCCTCCTTCAGTTTCCATCGAAGACATCGACAGTGTGCGCACTGGGCGTCAGACAGAGGGGCTCAGGAAGTACACGGACGAGGCGTTGGACTCGCGAACATTCTCCATCCTGTTCAAGGGCCACCACAAGAACCTCGACCTGATCGCCACCACTGACCAAGAGGCCAAGCACTGGGTGTCGGGTCTGGAGAAGATCATCGGCAACATGAGCAAGCTCAGCCAACAGCAGCGGACCGAACAGTATCCTTATCATTCTTGCACGACGTTTTTCCGGAATCGCTGATGTACGTACTTTAAACATATCGATATCCACCTCGTAGCACTTTCTGTGATGTTATTACTCTTACATCAGCGCAACAGCTGGATCTTCAACTGTTTACGGAAAGCCGACTTGAACTGTGACTCCAAGATGAGCCCGGAAGAGGTGAAGAACTTTCTGCACAACATCAACGTAGAAGTGGACAAGGAGTACGTCAAGATGCTGTTTGAGGTGTGTGTGTGTTTAATTAAACATGAATTAAACTCGGTGCCGCACATCCGCCCCACGCCAAGAAGCTCATGGGTTCACGTCTCAGATGTTTGTACGGGGGTTTGCATGTGCATCCTGTGCTTGCGCGGGTTTCCTCCCGCGATCTGGCTGTTCAGTATTATCCCTGGGTGTAAGTGAATGGCTGGGTAGGTGTATGTTTTTTTTGCTTTGCGAGGGCAAACGTTTCAGGGTGTTCTCTACTGAGAACTTGAGGAGTTCTGCAGTAAGTGAATGAAATGTCTCCATATACACATTTTGTGTTAAAGATCCTTGTGGGTGACTTTGTTTCCAGAAATGTGACCAATCTAAAACTGGCTTACTGGAGGGTAAAGAAATTAAACACTTCTACGAGATCCTGACTGACCGAGAGGAGATCAGTGTGATCTACGAAGCGTATGCCAAAACCGAAGGCCTCATGAGTGCCACAGACCTGCTGGACTTCCTGGTAAAGGAGCAGAAAGAGACGGTCGATCTGGCCCACGCTACTCAGCTCATCCAGAAATATGAAGTTGATGAAACTGGTAAACGGAAACCATACATGAAATGCAAAAGCTGATTGGTCCTCTATGTCTGGAGTTAAAAAAAAAAAAAACATTATTCCAGGTGGATAATACCCAGACGCTCAGGTTGTTCCTCAGAAGGCGGCATTGCTGTGCTCACGCTGAAAAATAGTAAATAATCCATAAAGATCCCATTTCAGTACATGTCACCTAAACTAAACACTTTATCAGCCACGGTGTTTATATTCTTTAAACTCTGCGTCTATCTCCACTTACGGCACAAGGCTCACCTGACTGGTCTGTCGTAGTTAAAATATGTAAATCTAAACTGTGTAAAAAAAAAAGTTTTGCTTTGTTTGTGCATTGTACGAGAACCTTAAGTTAGAGATGCAGTTGGCTCCCGAGTGGCGCATTGACGAGGTATGTGACTAACCTGGAGATCGCGAGTTCAAATCCGAGTTAATACCACAGCTATCCGTAGCCGGGAGTCCATGGGAGCTAATTGGTCGAGCTCTTACAGGAGGAAGTGATGGCATACTCTCTTCCTTGTCACTCACAGCAATCGCCAGTCAGTCACGGGCGTCTGTGAGCTCATTCGTACGAGGAGGCAGATGGTGTGTTCTCTCAGAGCGTGTTGGACCGCCCCAATATGCATGGTGCGGCAGTTTGAAAAGAGGCGGGTGGCTAGAATTACATATTGTGCGGAGTACATGCTTTTGACCCTCCCTGGTCGGTGGTGTTTGTGTGATTTCTGGGGTAGCAATACCGGATGGGTGGGAATTGGATACGACTAAATTAGGCAGAAAAGGGGGGGGGGGGGTTTAAGTTGAGTGGCGCTATGTAACGGTGTGTGTGTCCTCATTCACATGCAGCCATCATTTATAAAGATATAAGAATCTCATTTGAATGTGATTTTTGCCGACTTCCTCGTGTAGTGTATATACTGAAAGTATTATTCACTTCCAGCCGGGTGGCTATTGTTGAATTGTTCAGTTTTCCGTCTCGCAGACTGTGACCTCGGCCTCAGAATTGTTACTGGAGTGGTGTTAAATCCTTTAGTCTGGTTGGTCAGGAAGTGCAGACTAAATCTTATGGTTGTATTAACGCAGTCGATCTAATGATGTTTACACTTTGTCGTAATGGGTCTGTTGAGAGTCACGCGGAAGAGCCAGATTTTCTCCAGTGATGCAAGTGACCTATTGGGGGAAGGTCAGTCATTACTACTGAAGGTTGCACAAGCAAGAAGCGCATTGTGTTTCATAATGTTTGGGTGACTGTACACTGAATTCTTTCCTTTGATTTAAAGCTGTATGATACATTTTATAGAGAAAATGATGGAGGCTCTCAGGAAGGGCGAATATTTCAATGGGTGTGTTTTTAAAAAAAAAAAAATTAATTAATTAAATAAAATCAATTGTCCACATGATCTGGGGTTGGGTCATGATGGGCCTAAGCAGTGGCATCCTTCTCCCCAGCCAGCCCCTCTAACTCTTGGGGGGGGGGGGGGGGGGGAAACTGAGGCATTCTGAGACCGGTCGGTGCCATAGTCCCTCCAGCATGCTCTGTGTTGACCCCACTGGCTTTCAAGTCAGACAGGGAGGCGTTTGGGAGACATTCTTACTCGATGCTGCGGTTCTACCCCGAGCTCCTCCCAGGTGGCCAAGCTTCTCACCCGATCTCTATGGGAGAGCCCCGCCAACCTGAATGAAAGCTTATTTCAGCCGTTGTATCCACCATCTTGTTGTTTCAGTCGCTCGTAATCATAGATGAGGGTTTAGAGCAGAGGCTGCACCGATCCGACTGTTGATCTCCATCCTTTCTTCAGTCATGAACAAGACCCCAAGATACTTGAAGTCCTCCATTTGGGGCAGGACCTCATTTCAGACCCAGCAGGTGCATTCCACCCTTTTCTGGCTGAGAACCATGGTCTCGGACTTGGAGGTGCCGATTCTCATCCCGGCCGTTTCACACTCGATCGCTCGATGAGAGCTGGAGGTCAAGGATCGATGACGCCAAAAGGACGACGACATCCGCAAAAAAACGGATACGAGAACCTAATAGCCACCAAACCAGAAACCCTCAACGCCGCAGCTGCACCTCGAAATTCTGTCCATAAAATTTATGAAAACAATCGATGACGTTTGTGGTAATAAAAATAATTTTCCATTGTTTGCTCATTACTTTGAGGTCACGGTGTCATTCATGTGTGTTTTGAAAGGAAACTTTTGCTCTGCACTTGGAAACATTTTGAATAAAAAGTGACCTCATCGCTGCCGCCTCCTCCGCAGCACAGACCAGGGACGTCCGCGCACAAGGTCGCTTGCTGTTCGGGTGTTTCGAATGGTTTTGCATGCTGTTCTGAAAGCAAATCTCGGAGAGCAGTATGGGCGTGTCTGCGACTGTGTTCTTTCGACTCGTTATCGGCAATTTGTTTGGCCCACTTAAATAAATAAAATGTACATACATACTAGACTGTAACTCAAACAAAAACAGGAAGTGATTATTGTTCCTGGTAATACCGTATTTATCAGTTTTTTTTGTTTATATACAGAAACAGTGAGACCTGACAAACTTTACCTTTTATCCCAAATCATGACCCCATACCGTCCTTTTTTTTTTTTTAAATGCAAGTCCTTGATAAACACCCTGAAAACTGTAAAACCTGACGCATCTAATGAAACCTCTCCAGGTGAAACAACACTGCTCATAGAAAATAAACACCCCCAAACATTTGTTTTTACCCATCATGCACTCCTGCACCTTTTTGCATACATTTGTTTTTCTTGCCTCCACCTTGACAGCCAAAGCAAAGCAGTTGATGACGAAAGATGGTTTTCTGATGTTCCTGCACCAGCCTGAAGCGCTGATCATGAACCCAGCCCACAAGTGCGTGTACCAGGACATGAAGCAGCCGCTAAACCACTATTTCATCTCCTCTTCTCATAACACGTACCTTCTGAAAGACCAGCTGAAAGGCCCGAGTAGCACCGAGGGCTACATCCGGTACGTGGGGCTCAGATTTGTATACCAAAGTTGTCTTAAAATGCACTTAAAACACTCCCATCTCACGAAAATGACCGTTCGAGGGCAGCACGTGGTGTATATTTGGCACATTCGCCTCACAGCATGAAGAAACCGGGTTATAGTCCTCTGTGGGTTTCCTCAGGGTACTCAAGTTTCCACCGACAGTCCAAAATCAAGCACATTAGGCGAACTGGTGTGAGTGTCGGTGTGAATAGTTCTACTCGGTGTGTACTCCGCCTTCACCCAGAGTCGGCTGAGATGGGCCCCAGCCTCATGGGATTAAGCAGTCTGGGAAACGGATCACATTTCTACACCGAATCTCCATTTCATGCTTTAAATAACACAAGACGTTTCACTCAAACTAAGCCGGTGTGTGTAACTTCCTGACCGTGACAGAGCGTTATTGAAAGGCTGCCGCTGTGTGGAGCTGGATATCTGGGACGGAGACGACGGGGAGCCCGTTATCTACCACGGATACACACTGACCTCCAAGATCCTCTTCAAGGACGTCATTCAGGTCCTCAAGGAGTACGCCTTTAAGGTAAGAGCGAAAGATTTTACAGGAGGAAGTTCTTCCTTTTTCCATTATGAATGAATAATGTATAGATGCAGTAATTGGGATTTTTGACACCCCCGCCCCCCACAGATTTCCCCGAAGTAGGATCAACATCCCTGACTGTCGTATATAATATTACTAAATACATATTCGATGCTATGTTTATGCATTATTTTTGAATATTTAATTATAAGATGTAAATAAAATATAAATATACACTTACAGAGATGCACGTGCAAACACACACAGGGGCACCTCACATAAAAATTTAGTAGTTTTGAGTTTTTTTTTTTTTTTTGCATAATTGGTGTTGTTTTGCAGCATGTTCCTTAACTTCCTTATTTTTTTAATTTTTCAATTAAAATTTTTGAAAAACCTGAAAGTTGCAGAAACTGAAGTGCGACGTGGCGAGGGATCACTGCATTCTGGTTTACGCCCACAGTCCAAAAACATCCACACTAGGCTAATTTAGCTGTTCCAAATCACCCCGTGTGCGAGTGTGGCCCTTCTATGGCCTGATAAACTATTCAAGGTGTACCTCCTTCCTTTGCACCGAGTTGGCTGAGATGGGTGCTAGCCTCTGTGCGACCATAATTAACCGGCTTAGAAAAGTGAATGTGGTTGCTAAATGTGGAGATTTTTTTTTTGTTTTTGTTTTGGTTTGGTGCAAAATCAAACTGTTGGCATTAATATACTAAAGTAATATGAAATGCATTTCCCGTATTAGATGCGGCACGATCACAGCCACAGTGGAGACGTTTTACTCCAACTTGTATATTAAAAAATGATCAGGGTGCCATTGAACTTCATCCTCGTAGTTCAAACCTTGTCATCCTGTAAACACGTCCTTTTGCGATGATCTGCATTTCTTCAAAGCTGCATGTTGTTGTGTTTGTTTTTAAAACAGACTCAATTTAACCTTCACAGCTTCCCACATTGCATATTTCTGATTTGCTTTCTTTCCAACGGTCTTCCATTTCCCTTCTGTATAACTGATGCTTATATGGTCTCCACCTCATTTGTTGCTGTAGCAACACCTTCTCTGGTTACTCTGATGTCCTCGTACTGTTTTTTTTGGAAAACAATTCTCCTGATAAACGTCTGCTTGCTAATACAGAGTTTATACCTGTGTGTGTGTGTGTGTGTGTGTGTGTGTGTGTGTATAGTGACATTGAACTCCCTGTGTTTCTCCCCAGACGTCCGAGTACCCAGTGATCCTGTCCCTGGAGAACCACTGCAGCATAGAGCAGCAAAAACGGCTGGCCGAGCACATGACCTCCATCTTGGGTGATGCGCTCCTCACCAAACCCCTGGGAGAAAACATGCCCACAGTGCTGCCCTCTCCAGAGGTGTGTACCCTGCTCACACACAACGCCGTAGTGTGCAGTAGATGCCGAAATTGTCGTAAAAATGTTTACAAGGGTTCTGTTCATCACAAGTGAAGATACTGGATTGTGTTGTGTTCTAAGGAGACCCTCAGAATATTTTATCCTATTTATACGACGGTAACTATCAGCAAGCTGATAACTCTGCCTGTGATTTTTCAATTTTAAACTAGTTTGTAAATTTAGGACAATGCTGATGGATTTCAGGACGCCATACGTAGGCACATGCACGTATTCACATCCAGGGGCAATTTGGCGCGAGAAGTCGTCCTACTAGAGTTTTATTTTTTTTTTTTTTTTTTTTTTTGCGAGGTGAGGAATCTCGAAGCTGAAGAACTTGTGAAACTCCATACTGATGGTAACCCGAGGATGGGCCTGAACCCTGTGAGGTGTCGTGCTCCATAGTTTAACGATCAAATCGTTGATTGTAAATAGTTAGCCATTGTATGTGTTCCGGTGGAACGGTGGCTTAGTGCTTAGCATGTCTGCCTCACAGCAAGGAGGTCATGGGTTTGCTTCCCAGCTCGGGCGTTTCTGTGGAGTTTGCATGTTCTCCCCGTGCTTGTGTGGGTTTCCTCCCACAGTCCAAAAGCATTCACAGTAGGAGAACTGGCTGTTCCAGATCAACCCTAACTATGAGTGGGAGTCTGAATGGTTGAGTGGTGGCCCTGCAATTGCCGAGGTGTACCCCACCCAGAGTCGGCCGAGATGGGGCCAGCCTCCCCGTGACGTTAATTAGGATTAAGCGGTTCAGAAAAGGAATGAATCTATATGTTCACACAGGATACACCCCCACATTCATGAAGAGGTGTTGGTTTAAATCCGCGTTAATGGCTGCTGTCGCATTCGTTTTTCTAAAACGCACAGACTGTGCAATTGTTTCTTTTGCCTGAGAATGAAAAGTCAGTATGCAAATCAGGTTGATTTGGTTGTGGGCTGTTTGATTAGCATGCTCACTTGGAGTAAAAAACCTGAAGTGAAATTCCTCCTGTTATCTGGAAGCTCAGAAGCGTTTGCAGGCAGGTTGGAATGGTTGGAGAAAAGTGTCCAGTCTGATAGGACGGTATCGGCAAGAATGAAAAGAAAAGTGTACAAGACGGTGTTGAGGCCAGCGATGTTGTCTGGTTTATAAACAGTGGCCCTGGGGAAAGGACAGGAGTCGGAGCTGGAGCTAGCAGAGATGAAAATGTTGAGGTTCTCTTTGGGAGTAAAGAGGATGGATAGGATCAGGAATGAGTCCATCAGAGGGACAGCACATGCAAGATGTTTTGGAGACAAAGTCAGAGAGGCTAGATTGAGATAGTTTGGACATGTACAGAGGAGGGATAGTGAGTATATTGGTAGTAGGATGCTGAGGTTGGAACTACCAGGCAGAAGGTCTAGAGGAAGACCAAAGGGGAGATTTATGGATGTGGTGAAGGAGGACATGAAGGTAGTTGGTGTAAGAGAAGATGCAGAGGACAGGGTGAGATGGAGGCAGATGATTCAGTGTGGCGACCCCTGAAGAGAACAGCCGAAAGGAAAAGATCTGGAGGCTCTAGTGCAGGTGTGGCCAACCCACGGCTTCCGAGCTGCATGCGGCTCTTTGCCTGGTTTCATGTGGCTCTTATGTTCATGTTGATGTTTGTGTTTTAATGTGCGTTTGCTACGCTTGAGTTCGAGTTTTATTGTGAGATGAAATACTGCAGAGCTTCCCACTATGGTGAGATCTTTCAGTAAATAATTTGTCAAATTTGCTCTTAAAATGGAAGAACATTTGCAGAACATGCACAGCAAAAACAAATATGAAGATGAACGCAGGACGTGTGTGTGTGGGAGGTTTGGTTATTGAATGTAATGGAAAGACATTCCGCTGTATGTCGGGCGTCGTTGGCGCATTTCAGAACTTCAAATCGTCAGCGCCGCTCCAGCTCACTGCATCATAACTTCGACCAGGAATTTCCTCAAGGGACTGAACCTCACTAGCACAAGTTGTTCACTTTAAACAGTCAGAAAGAAAAGCACGTGGAGTTTTTCCAAACATTTACGAAGTGCTCAGCGACCGTAACGCTTGCATCGTATCAACTGGCTTGGAACATTACACGGGCCGAAACTTCGTACGATGACGGAGAGTTCGTTATGAAATCCCTCGGTGACGTTGTTGAAATCTTGTCTCCTGAAAACGACAAACTAGAACGCGTGGAATCGAACGCCCGACTGTCCCGCCACACTGCTGAACACAGAACATCGGACATTAACACGGCTACTGAATCACAGCTGCACGCTGACATTCAAAGGTGTTTCATCATGGTGTCTGAATTTACAATAAATCTGACTGAGTGTGTGTGTGTGTGTGTGCGCGCGCGTGCGAGAGAAAGGGATAGATGATGTGTCCATGTGTCTTTGCGGTAACGCAGTAAAAAATGTGGCTCTTGGCCTCTGACTGGTTGGCCACCACGGCTCTAAGACAACAGTGGGGAACATGACTATTACGAATTCCGGTAGAATTGCTGACGGTGCACAGCAGCGACTAATTAATTGCAGTAGTCATCCTTGATGATTAAGGTTTTTTTTTTTTTTTTTTAATTTTGTGGGCGCAGGAGGAACTGGTAATCAGGTGCCTCGTCTCAATTTTTAGCCCAATGGGTGTAAGAGGTATCAACATCACAGGTGGTATTTGCCTGTCCATGGTCTGGCACTAACTCAACCGCCATTTCTGATCATTTTTAGTGAGAATGTTAATACTGGGGACCTTCGCAAGCCTAACAATCTTCATCACGATCCAAAATCCAATTCGGTCACCTCGGAATGATTGCTTTTTTTTTTTTTTGGTCTGTTTTTTTCCTTTTGGTTCTGTTTACTCCAGTCAAGGTGTCTCTACTTCTGAGCCACAGATCCCATCGATGCTATGATGATAGCTGTGAGATTCATGATGTTCACATTTTATTGAATTTTCTCTTGTGCAGAGCGACTTAGAATTATTTTTATGGAATTGAGGGTTAAGTGCCCCAGCAGTGATTTGTGCAGATTGGACTGCTGAACTTCAGATTGGCCACCACTGCCTGATGTTCTCAGTGGTGCAACATTAACATCCTCACTTGTTTACAATTGCAAACCAGAGGTATTCAGATCTCCAGCAATACTTCGCAAGCCCAATATTAAAATTATTTAAGGAAATTTTACAATTAATAAGATAATTGATTACCTTGTTACCAAGAAACGATGAACATCTCTGGCTTGAAGGCTTTTCCACTGAAACTGGAGACTCCTTCCACGAATGCCAAATAAAATTTTATCAAAATTAAAGTCTCACACAGCCAGAATTGTTTCATGGTCAATGACTGACTGTAGAAACACCCCCCCCCCCCCCTGCCTTCTGGGGGCCAACAAGCCTATAAGTGTTTTGGGGAACTTCTATCGGGAAAACTTAAGTCGGGGAACTAATTTTGAGATGCGGAAGGGCGTGGCTTCCATTGGATGTGTTGGAATTTGCTGTAGTGCGGGATTAATTCAGAAGTCATTGCTCCACCTATATTTGCAACAAACCACCTCCAAAATCCACCAGAAGGCCCACAGTAGTCAGGGATCCCAGCGAGGTTTTAAAAAAAAAATGGAGGAAACGGGTTTATAAATTAGAGGAAACTAAATATTTCAGCTGGGGGTCAAAGGGGCTGTAGGGATAGTAGAATTCCGCTAAATAGGCTCTCAAAAATGGCGGAATTCCGGGATCCCTGAGGAGTTCCAACTATGGTGGTGGTGTGTCAAGCTGGTTGATATGTGAGGGCTGTGGCTGTTCAGATTCTGGTGGTGTAAATAAATTCATTTTTCAATTGGATGGATTTTTGTTGTTTGTTTTTTTCTTTGGTACGAATAGTGTGGTTTATCATGTATACCATTCACTAAGCTACATTTTCAGCATTTGGCAGATGTTCTTCTCCAGAGTAACTTGGTTATCATTTTTATACAATTTGGCGATCGAAGGTTAAGGGCCTCGCTTATGGTCCCAACAGGCCGATAGCGGGGATTGAATCGCTGACCTCCGGATCAGTCACCCCCTCGCATTAACCGCTAAACTACCACTGCCCAAATATACAGTATAAACCTCTGCTCTTTTAGCTTCACATCTGTGTGAATAGTGATCAGCATTCCGCATTTACAATAACAGCCTCATGGTTTACTTCATTGCTGATCACCAGGAGCTGAAGGGTCGCTTTGTGATCAAAGGCAAACGCCTGAACAGACTGGAGGATTACTTCTTGGACCAGGGCGCTGCAGCTGCAGAACAAGAGGCCGCCGTGACGGAAGAAGAAGACTCCCATGATGAAGACGTGGCTCATGCTGAAAACAATCGCGTAAGCTTGAAGACATTTTCAGTCTTCCCAACTGAAGTGTTTCTGGGTTTGTTTGTTTTTGTTGTTTTTTGTTTTTTTACATCTTTTTATATATATATATATAAAAAGATTTCTTGTCTGTCTTTAAAAGTCTAAGAGATTGAAGCTAGCCAAAGAGCTCTCAGACCTCGTCATCTACTGTAAAAGCGTCAAATTTAAAGGGTTCAAACAAGCCCGGGAACAATATTCCTTCTACGAGATGTCCAGTCTTAAAGAAGGGGACGCGGTGACCTTAGCACAGCAGTCTGGTAAGGCCCCGCTGTGTCGTGACTTTTATACACAGTTATCTAGTTATCCGTAAACTGATCAACTTTTTTTCTTTTTTTTTTTTCCCAGCAAATGAATACGTCCATCATAATGCAGAGAAGTTGAGTAGAATTTATCCAGCAGGAGGAAGGACAAATTCCTCCAACTTCAACCCTGTGCCTCTGTGGAATGTTGGTTGCCAGATTTGTAAGAATAAGATGCTTTTGTTTTTTGTTTTTTAATCCCGTTATGGTTGCATTAATATTGTGGGAAATCTGGATAATGAGTGTGTTGCATTATTACAGCTAAGATCATGGGGTCATGTTGGCTAAAGTAGAACTATTTTGAAGGACATGTTGGGGACTGGTGAAGTGTTTAGTGCACTGGAGGGTCACTCGTACTCTTGAGCATAAGGAACCTCCAATATGCAGCATGGATAATACAGACGCTCCCCAGCCTATGAACGAGTTAGGTTCCAGACGGCCATTCGTTAGATGAATTTGTTTGTAAGTCGTTACAGGGTGTTCTTTACAGGGGGAACGTATGTTTAAACCTTGTATAAGTAACCTATACGAGTTTTTTACTCTATACAATCTCTCTCTCTCTCTCCATAATCATCTGTACATTTATGTTCCATGTTTAAACTCCTGGTTCCTCTCAAGCACAGCACAGTGGATCTGATCAGATTTAGAGTTTCACTCTTATCCAGTTCATTATAATACTGGACTCAATTTGTTTCTTTGAAAGTTTTGGCATGAGTTCAGAAATGTATCATTCTGATTCAGCCACGCCCCTCTGCCGGAGCCTAGTATTAAGTGTACTTCAGGATAATGTTAATCATATTTCATAGCTCTATCTTTCTGTAGTTTTTATTCTATTTCTACTTGTTAAATTTCATTTCACGTTCGACCTTAGACAGCCATGTTCGTAAAACGAATGTTCGTAAGTTGGGGAGTGTCTGTATATAGCAAATGGGTCGTATCTGGGTTCTGGTTTTAATTGCCAATGTGATCCTCTTGCATGTTGGTGCGTAGGTGTGACCAAATTCACAGGAAAAAATCTAAAGTGTGCCATCTCCAAAATTTGTCGACCTTGATCTCGACCTATAAAAATCAAATCATCTTTGGTACTAAGGTAGAGTAGTGTCCCCACCAAGTTTGATGAGAGTGCATGTGAGGATGTGGTCAGGATTTTGTTCACAAACCGACTCCCACATGGTGGTGATTATAGTCCTCGTCGTAACGATGAACCGTTTTGTGCTGAATTCCACAGTACATCCAATCGCTGAATATCGTATCCTTGTCTGTCCTGTCTTCTCCAGTGGCCCTCAACTTTCAGACACCGTGCTCAGAGATGGATCTGAACCAGGGCCTGTTCGGCCAAAACGGACAGAGCGGCTACATTCTGAAACCAGCCTTTCTCCGAGATAAAGAGTCTGAATTCGACCCCATCACACTCATCAGAGGTCCGTGGCTCAAGCACATCGAGTTCCATGTGATGGTCAGTACTGCATGTACCTACAGATGATCAAATATCGGTCGTTTGATTTTAAAATGTTTCCCTTCGTGTAACAGGCTGTCGATCACAGTATGACGTAAATGAATTTTGTGTGCGAGATGCACACTGAATTTTAAAAGTACTTCCTGTTTGCTTGATCAGGTGATCTCGGCACAGCAGTTACCCAAAGTGAAAGAGAAGACGACGTCTATTGTCGATCCCCGCGTGCGAGTGGAGATCCACGGCGTGCCTGCGGACACCTCCAAAAGAGAGACGCAACGCATTCACAACAACGGTACTGTCTCAGTAGGGTTAATGTACACGTTTGGAGTTTGCACCAGATCAACTGGAATTAAACTTTGGACAGAAGCCCACGTGCTCCTGTATAAGACTTGAAATGCCAGATGCAGTGTATGTGTAATAAACCATTCCATCTGTTAATATATAATCTGGGTACGGGTTTTATAGTCGCGGATATTTATGCCACTGAAATACGATCCCCTTTTTTCAGAAAGCATTTTTTCCCTCCTCCAGATGGTTTGATTAATATTTAAACGATGATGCCCAGATTCGCTCACTGACAAATTAAACAAGACTGCGACAGATGCTGTTCGGGCGTGGTACTGCAATGCGAGTCCATCGTCACATGAGTTTATCGTGACGGATTGAAAACGAGAGTCGAGCACCCATCAGCTGTAACATTATGACCATTGAGGGAGGACGTTTTGATTATCTGGTGACGGCTTAAGGTGTCCATTCAATTTATTAATGATGATTGGCTGACTTGTATTTACAGCTCACGGAATTTCTCTCCAAATTCCAATAATTTCTGAGGAATTACACTAGACGGGAGACTAAAATGCAACTGAGGCAAATTTTTGAAATTCATATCCAGATGTTTTGCGACTCCACATTGTAAGCGGTTTGTGGATGTTTGGCAGGGGAGAGACTTCTACTGTAAATCCGTCAGTGTTACTGATTTACATTTATGTTCTCAAACCAGTCATGGGTTTTGTGCGGGTGTGTATTAATGTGAAGAAAAACCAAATTATGAGAATATGCGGAATATCCCGGATGCCAGCAAGTCGCACCTTTTTCGCGTGAAAGTCCAAGTTGATACTTTTCCTTAAAATGAAAAACAAAACTTGCGAGCCAAAAGAAAACTTTGCGACCTTCTTGAGTAATGTGCAAACTACTTGAGAAGAGCTTGAGACTTCTCCGCATCGCAGCTTCATGTGGCGACATGGGTGGAAATTTCAAACATTCAAACACATTTGGAATTTTTTGCGATGGGTTCACGAAGCAGGTGACCAAAATACGATGCTGTGAATGTCAGTAGATAAGTTTAAAGGTGAAGCGTGACAGCCGCGACTTGCCATTTACATTGTTTTCTAGTATGGTCACCTTAACGATCCACTTTAACCTATTGGGGACACAGGTAGGCAGGAGTCTATCTTGGCCAATACTGGGTGAAGGCTTGCTGATCCGCTGTACGTGTTGCCTTGCACTCCCACCTCGGGGCGATTTTGGTACGGCCAGTTAGCTTGATATTCATGTCTTTTGGACTATAGGAGGAAACCGTAGTACCTCAAAGAAACCCACACCAGCACTGGGGAGAACATGCAAACTTGACACACCCAGGACCTTCTTGCCATGAGATGGATGTGCTAACCACTACACCACTGATGATGAGTAACACTGGCTCGGTTCTCTGGATTTTCTCCACCAATCTAAGTGATTATTTTACAGATAATTGTAGATCTTTTGTGTTGATGCTCCGTATAATTTGAAGGTGATGGACGGGTCCTGTTCTTATACTAACGACACCTGCTCCATAACAGTTTCACCTCCAATGATCTCGTGTTCAGCCAATTAAAACCGAACATTCAATCTCGCTCAGCAGTAAAAACCAACATCTGCAACATCAGAAAAGTCGACTTCTCGCCAGATTCCTTTTTAGTAAACAGTAACCTGAGTAATAATCACCTTTTTGGGAATAAATGGCTTTATTAGATATTACAAACTGGAATTTGTTTCCATCTTGAAATCTCATGTACTTGACGGCCACTGAATTTTAGCGCTAAAATCTTTATCTTGAGACCTTTATGGTGCATCCCAGGATGTTTTTTTGTGGGGGAGTGAAAGTGATTCGAGGAGGATGAAGCTTTGGTGTAACCCACATACTAACGCCTCTCTCGCTCAGGTTTCAACCCCATGTGGAACGAGAATTTCCGGTTTGATATCTACGTCGCTGAGCTCGCACTAGTGCGCTTCGTTGTAGAGGATGACGACAGCATGTCCAGCAACGACTTCATCGGCCAGTACACGGTCCCCTTCACCAGCATCCAGAACGGTCAGTGCTCGATACAATTGATGATGCACTAACTCGACCTGAATTGGATCGCACAAGTGTTTCTTGCTTCAGTTTAAACTTGAACCCAAAATAGGCCCAAGAATTTATTCTGAGGCCAAACTAATCGTTCTGTCTCTAACACCCCCCTGCCGCAGGCTATCGTCATGTGCCGCTGTACAACGCGAACGGAGACCTTCTCTCTTCAGCTCAACTCTTTGTTCACCTCATGCCGGTGGACACGGAATATGAAGCCTAAAGATCCGTTCTTATTCCAGCTGTATAGAAATGGAGGAAGGGAGAACCCAACACTCGGAGAACAGAACTCTGAGGGAGTGGAAGCTGGACCAGGAAGTGCTATTTTAATTATTTAAATCTGTGAAATATTTATAGGGTGTTAAATCTCACCATAACATCAAGTCATCATTAAACCTGTAGCTGTAGAATGATACACTGACTAACTAAATTGAATAGTTTGTTAATGATATTTTTAGGTGTTTTGTTTTTGAGTGCTCTTTTCTTCTAATCCATTCTATTATTTATGATTTTTACACGTGTAAAAGAATGTGAATTAAAAACCCTAATAAAATAACCAAATGATGTCAAGACTACAGGCTGCTTCTGATAAATGTTGGCTTTGACATTCCTCATCTTCATACGGTGCCAGGTTGGAAGCCTCAGCAGTAAACAAACCCTGCGCCAACAGGTCCATGCCATGCAGGAAACATGCGGGTTGCCAGCGTCGCTGAAATGAAAGCATTTTTGGAGTTGCCGTGTATTGATTTGATAACCGAGCCAGGTGTTTCCTGAAGGATGGAGAAGGACATTTGCTCACCATGCAGAGTTATGGAGGACCAGAACGTAGCAACTTCAGCCTCGCAGTAAGAAGGTTCGGGGTGGCATGAGTTTCCTCGGACAGTCTGAAGACAAATTGCCTGTAGGCGTGAAGGCCAGCTGTTCCAGGTGCACTGCAGCTTCACCTCGGCTGAGATGGGTGCCGTTCTTCCCCAGTCAAAGAAGGATCCAGTGGTTTAACGACGGAATGATGTGTGTGTATATATTTGTATTAATCCTGTGAGGGGGAAGAAATTGCTTCTGCATTGAATCCATCCAAAGTGAGCGTGTGCACACCCTCGGAGCTATAGGCCACCACACACATTGGTGGCACCCGAAGAGCAGTCGGGGGTTCGATTCCTAGTTCAAAGGCACTTCAGTCATTCAGGAGAAAGGGAAGGTACGGATCACTGCCCTACCGTCGCTTTTTTTTTTTTTTTTTTTCCTGGGGCATTGAACCAGTGACCTTTCCAGTTCCAAAGCTGCTTGTCTTGCCATTAGGCTATGGCAGCCTGCTAAATTATGTAGTACAGGTCTAGTGGTATAGGGTGCTGGATTGCTGATCCAAAGGTTGGGGGTTTGAGTCCCACTCTCCACAGGGTCGTCACTGTGTGTGAAATTCTTCCAATCCAGAAGAACCTTTTCAAAGTTCTTGGAACTGTTTGGTGTTTAAAATGCAATTTTATTTCTAACACCCTGTTATTGGACATGTCTAAGCTCCTCTAGGGTTTGTCCAGTCCCGTGACCCATAAGTGCACTGTGCTTCATCCAATGCAGCCCCAATAACGGTCATGTTTATAAAAGAGAAAAAGGTACAGATTCAAAACATCCATGTTTGCAGCCAATGTGTAAGGGATGTGATGGCCCGTAACCACCTATATGATGAGCCGAGCAGGAACTCCGGCAGTGACTGCCTTTAGTGAGGAACACCACCCTTGCTGGCACGTGTGCCACTGGAGTCATTTGAAAATGTTGCAGGTGGCAGCGGTTGGTTAATGAATATTCAAACCAGTAAAGTCGGTCCACCTACAAACCCCACCCTACCTCACCCCCTCTGAGAAAGGATGTAATCCTATAAATAGAAGTTCTATCACATCTGTGAATTTCAGGAACAAATACTTTTCTCTTAATGCTGAAAGGGTGGAGTGGAAAAAAAATACTTTTTTCAATACTTTTCTCTTTGGGGTCAGTGGTGGGATAAGGTGCCGGAACGCTGATCCAAAGGTTGAGGGTTCGAGTCCCACTCACCACAAGGTTGGCACCAGCCTCCCCGCGACCCTAATTAGGATGAAGTGGTTACAGAAATGATACTTTTCTCTTTCTGGAGTATTCCATATGCTACCAGATTAATAAATACACAAAATGTTTTCAACCTTTAAATCCAGCATGTACACACACACACAGACGAGTCATTTCTTTCTCCTAAAAAAGGTGCTTTAATATAACGACTGGAAGAAAAATTGCAACAGAACCATGGATCACATCGCCTCAGTACATACTGCAAACGTGGGGCCGTGCGGGCTCACGTCCCAAACGTCTGTGAACATGGCCTTCCAAATGAGAGGGGAGGGAACGACACATAACCCCAAGTGAATGTAATGCTTGGCATATAAATGTAATCCTGACACGGTAACCAGTTGTGCCTTCAAATAATAGTTTGGGGGGTATCCATGACCAGCCCCGAGAAGTACTCCACCTCAGCCAGCTCAGTGAACGTGAGCAGGGATAACGATGATGTGGAGGGTAAAGAAAAGCTGTGAAATGGCTGTTTTTGGTGTTGCACTCGACAAACCGCACAAAGGGTCTTAAACAGGAGGATTAAAAGATGCGTCAATATGAAACTGAATACTGACAGATGAGCAATCAGGGTGGAGAGAGAATAAATAAGTGTAAATACAGGAAACTAATACAGACAGTTCATGGTGTAGTGTCTAATTATTAAAAAAAGAAACGTTATTGCGGGATTGGTGGCTTGGATATACCACACCGCTCCTCTCATAGGCACCATGGTGAGAGGCTGCACGCACAGGGACGACGGGCGAGTGAGAGAGGGTGCACCCCTGCACTCTCTCTAGGCCAAGGTATGGGGTAGTAAGGTGAAGGTGCAGCTCCGAGTAAATTTAAATGCCATGAAAAATAACTAGATAATTCAAACATGTTTAAAAAGAATAAAAACAGAATATCAGCCACCAGAAAAAAATCTGATCATATATAACGCAAAAGTATGGTTTTCTTATTAAAAAGGATGCTGCCGGGCAGATGCTTGTGTTAAGCTATCTTGCCAATTTGCATGTACGAGGAGCATCGTATGAGTTCTAGAAAGAACTGACTTTTAAAAAGTCATAATAATAATAAAATGATTATTAGAAAGTGATGTAACAATGTGAAAGTAAAACAGCTGAAGTGTCCCATCGGTGTGTTCCTGATATTTTCATGTATCTTCGAGATGCATCTCCCTCTCACACACACTCATATATATATATATATATAAGATTAAAGGAGGTTGAGTATGATGGTTAGGTTGAAACAGATTTTCAAAAACAGTTAAAAAAGACAGAACTCCGTTTATCCAGAATGCACCTGCAATGCTTATAACCCGACACTTACGCCAGCGGGTTCTGTACCATCCCAGGAGCAACGCCAAAACTCAAGGGAAAAAAAAAACAAAAGGATTTTGTGGAGATACGTCGGCACCATTTCAACAACCTGCAGTCTGTCAAATCAAAGCGAACAGATGAAATCACCACCACAACTCCCCCCACCCCCCCAATCCCAAGTGTACACAAACAAGATGAACAAAAACACACGTCTACGTGATGGGGTGAAAGAAAAAAAAAAAAAAAACAATAGAACGAGAACACTGATGGAAACAAGTTAAAAAAAAAAAAAAAAGGAAAAGAAAATCTCCCACCTCAGTAACACTGCTTTCACCCGGAAAAAACCCAATAATAAAAATAATTAGAACCTGCTTGTTTTTAGAGTAAAATTCTGAAAATCTCTGGAAATATTTTCATGTACAAAACTGTTTCTCCCGGTAAAAATGACATTCAAAAAAGGCACTTTGTTGTAACGAGGAAAAGGGAACCCACAATCCTTGAACGCCTGCATAGCATAGTTTGCAACCCAAACATCTGGATTCTCTCGGATCATCGTTTTGGGGGGGGGGGGGTTGTTGGTTTTTTTTTTTCTCTCTCTCTTTTGGTTTATTATCACACACTTATTAAGCGAGTGGGTCTCTTGTGAGCAGTAAAGGTCGGTAGTGGAGGCTCTTCGGCATGTAGGCCGCAGGTGGGAGGAGAAGGGGACGACCGGGTTTTTGTGGCGTTTGCGCTTCCTGTGTAGTGAGCAGTGAGCTGCTGCCGGGAGGTGAACTCTGTGATAGCAGGGACGCCCTCGGCACCCTCTTGCTGTACCCGGGTCAGACATTTCGGTGCAGCTTGCTACCTGCCTCTGAGGTTCTGCAGAACTCCGTATACGTCCTCTTCCTTGCTCAGTCCTTCAAAGAATGGAAGCAGGTCCAGCAGCTCGGTGTCCGTCATGTCATCGAACCACGACTGCACGGGAACCTACAGAGCAACAGGGAGAGGGGAGGGGTGGTTCAATCAGGGTGGTTTCACAGACTCATCCCGAGGAAGGAGCCTAGAAAAACCCACCCACCTCTTATTCCAAACAATTAGCATTAAACCGTCATAATTTCATTTTGTCCTTCTATAATGATAATAATAATAATAATAATTTTATGACATCAGTGTGTATCACAGCAGTCACACAACTGTGTAGAGAGCTAATAGGATCGCAACATTCTACATTCTGATGAAGTATCCAAGACTAACTACAAGTTCCCCAGCAAACAGAACTCAAACCAGTCATGTGCTCAGACTTACAGCGTTCTCGGGGTGGAAGATGTAGGATGCCGGTGAGTTGTCCACGATGATGACGTTGCGCAGCTCTCTGCCCAGTCGACTCAGGTCTTTGACGTAGTTTCCTCTGTGGAACACACAGGATTCCCGAAACAGCCGTGCCCGAAACACTCCCCACTGGTCCAGCAGGTCAGCCACGGGGTCGGCATACTGCAGGATAGAAGCAGTCAGAGGTCATAGGGGTAAAGCAGATGAGCAGGTTGGCGATATAACACTGAACGCTGCCGTGGTAAGAAACAAGAGCAAATAAAACTGGTTCATGTACCAAGTTTCTAGGAAGAACCACAAACAAGAGTGGCATGCAAATCTCCTTTGCTGTGGTGGTTTCAGCCTCCAGGTGGAACTTACCTGTATCGTTTAAATCAGGACAGTGATTAGATCAGGAAAGCTGATGAGACTAATAAGCATACAGCCGTTTGACTCTCAGCCTACCAGATAATACGAAGGCAGGCGAGCAAAGAAAGCAACAAAGACGCAAACGAATCTACAAGCGCCAGCCTGAAAACTCCTAACTACTACTGGGCCATGAACAACTAAACCAGACATACATAAAAAGCTGAGACATCAAGTACAGTCACGGCAACAAAAGGAAACTTCACTTCCACAAGCGTCCCAGCTAAACAGAGCAAGCCGTAGAAAGCCGGTTTATGCTTGCGGCTCGGTGGGCTAACACGCTAACTCTACCAGCACACGTTCTGTATGAATTGTGGACACTGGAGAGACACTTACCCATGCATTAGTGGCTAAAACAAATGCTGGCCACATTGAGACAGGAAAAGAGTGGGTGGGCGGGTGAGAGGGAGTAAGGGGGCAGATATTAGAAGGTGGGGGGAAAAGCAGTTTACAACTCATTCACAAGCTTTGTGACATGCTTCAAGTCAACCGTCAAATCAACAAAGCCCTGACGAACGACAGGAAACTGTTTAAAAGGTTAAAAACTAACACAGACAAATAAAAAAATAACAAAAGATGGTTTTAAAACTGAAAACTAACCAGAACTAGTGGTACTGGAAATAGACAGCATGAGCAGCTGATTTTTTTAACATTGAATGAGTAAACAAAAAGCATCTTAAAGACAGCGCGAGCGGGTGGCGGCACCATGGCGTAGTAGTTAGCACGTTCACCTCGCAAGAATGTCTCCGATTAAAGACCCGGCCACGGTGAGGGTGATTCTGTGTGGAGTTTGCATGTGTTCTATGTGCTTGCACTGGTTTTCTCAGGGTACTCCAGGCTCCTCCCACAGTCAAGTGTTAACCATTAAGCAAATTGTCCCTAGGTGTGACTGTGCACGAATGATTGTGTACGTGTTGCCCTGGGATGGACTGGCGAGCTGTCTAGGATGTACCCAGCCTTCACCCACAGGTGGCTGAGATAGGCTCCAGCCTCCCCTCGACCCTTGAAGGATTAAACACGGTGGCGAATGGATGAATTTTGGGGAGGAATTGAACCAGTGAAGTCTCTCGACTCTGTTCTTTTAAACAAAAAACCTGTGGGGATAAAAATCTCTCCTGTGACCTGTGTGGGGTTTTTTTTGAAACCACAAATGCATTATTATTATTATTAATAATAATAAATTATATCACGGGACGCCGTGAGGTGTTCAAACCTTGGCTAGGCTGGCTGTGAAGAGCACGCACTCGAACAACTCGCCCATCTTCTGCAGGAAGTCGTCCACGTGCGGCCTTTTCAGGACATACACCTGAAACAGAGACATGCCCTTTACTGTGGCGTAGATGTAAACACATCCTAAAAACCTTTCAGGAAAAGCATTTTATAAACGACCCAGGGAACAGCTTTACTATGCGAACACAAGCACAAGGCACGAGTGGCGGCAGGAGCCCTTGTTTGTAGGCATAAAGCTGCCACCCAGTGCAAGTAATCATGAATAGGCCAACCAGGACGGACACAGCCTATCCTGGATTACTTGAAGGGGGTAACAGCTATTTTCATCAGGCAACTAAAAAGACCAGCTTCCTCTCGGACAGGATTCCCTGTTTTTAAATCATCATTATTGTCTTTATGATGCTGTTTGATGAGAGCTCTTTCATGAATAGGTGTATTTACACTGAAACACAGCTACACACAAACACGCATTCAATAAATGCATTTGGAGAGTGCACACCTCCACCAAGGCAGTGCAAACATATCATTACAGGTGTTGTAGTGAGAGATGATGTGGCAGTATGGTGGCCCCTAGTGGCCTGTTCTGCAATTATTTTTGAGCTGTGTTACTACCCTCCCCCCACCCCCTACCCCCCAGGATTCTGGTGATGTCTGGCAACAAAAACAATTCTGTGCCAAAATTATATTCACTCCTCAATGGCCCAAGAAACAGATTTGTTTAGAATTTTGGATAAATCCCAAGTTCGTTTTCACTAATTTTGCTGACTATATTATTACAATTATTTTCTCTTCTTTACAATCTTTACTGATAATGATTTGCTCATTTATTACACAGGTCTGTGTAAGATTCTGCCAAAATAATGACAATGAAGTCCTGGAAAATGTGTTATTTATAAATACTTATGATAAAAACAATAAATACAAACAATCATGTTTTTGAAGCACTATAAACGCTACTTTATTTACAGTACCTGATGCACTGTGCCGTCAATCTCCACTGGAACGATGAAATCAGCATTATTGATAGGCTGCGTGGAAGGAAAGCACCATCATTAATCCTTTACTGACTTCAAACAAACATCACAGACAAGCATCTTTGTGATCATACCTAAAAATAACACTTAGGACTATTAAAAAGCAGTGGAAAATAAATATTGTGTAATCCAGTAATATTAAGTACAATGTGTTGCAAATATTGTAGTTACTTTAGCAAACACCAGGGGACACCTGTTTGCTTCAAATGTTCAATAATGATACTGTAATAATCATAATAATCATAATAAAGAATTAAAAATAATACAAGGTGTAACTGTTGCAATAAAATAAACCAGACGGTACATTAACAATGTCTTCATCATGTTAGGAATATTTTGTGAATGGATTATTTGGGGCAGAATTCAAGACTGCACACGTCACCTGATAATTTAAGACGAAAGTCAAAAATGTCCAGGAGGCAAATAGTTATCTTTCGAGTCGAGGAATCTCCCTCCCATCTCCTAAAATACCTGTTTAGTCATCTCTACCGTCGGCCCCTCCTCTGCGTGCTTTTCATCGGGATTAACTAGACGACTAAGGAGGATTAAAAGCCCAGACAAATTTAATCTGAACAAACCGAGCAAAGGTCAGTGATTCGCTCCGAAGCCTGTGCTGACCTCTGCCGTGTTTAAACACTACAGATCAGAGTTCAGACACACAGAGAGACACAGCGAGAGAGAGAGAAAGAGAGAAGGGTGGCATGTTTATATCTCAGTAGGGGCAGTAGCAGATGATTCTCAGTAGTGTTTTAAACCAAATTTGATGTTTAAACCAGCTGCAATAATCATCTAAATCTGTACATGCAAACTATTTTTTCCCCTCTTTTATTTCTGCTTCCTTTTCTTTCCTTCCCTTTTCCTCCCCTCCCGGTCCCTCTCTTACCAGAAACTTCAGAACCCTTTAGTTCTCAGAATTTGATTGGCTAAGTAAACTAGCATTTTTCTTTCATCAAAGATCTAATGACTCAGGGAAAAGGGTGAGCTTCTTCCTCTTATTTCTGCTGGTTATCTTTAATAAAAACAAAAGCTTAACAACCGGAATAGCCACGTTCGAACTGCTAGTCAGCATAAAACTTAATTCACAAAACATATACAGTACAGTGCTCAGCAGGTCACCACTGATGAGAAAACCTCTCTAAACATGGAAATCCTGTGCCATTCTTTTGAAATGTCTTATCTCAAAAAGAGAAAACTATTTTTTTCTGGGTGGGAGTAATTTCAAGAACAAGAAGCATAGTCAGGTCAAATGATGTGATCGATAATGAGATGAAATAGTTAAACTAATGATATTGTAAAAAGTTCTCTCAAGCTACAAGTTCTAAATGTTGTACTTTACATGTCAAGACTGAGATTGTTTGACATTTTTATTTCTGTCAATAAACAAGTTATAAAAATGAATTACATTTTTTCATGCCCAAAATAATCAGGAAGTGTAAAACGCCACATATTTTATCTCTACTCTCTCTATTGTCATCCTGTACATCACAGGTTTCAAATTCAAGATACGTGGCCAAAGCTGGCCCACTAACCCGTTTTATGTGACCCCCAAAAACTTTTAAAGAATATGGTTATCAATCATTCTTTGTATTGACCATTATCACGAAATGTAGTACAGCATCTTTCCACTAGGTGGCAACAGCCTGCTATAAACAAACATCCATCCACTCATGACTCAAGAAAGATTGTGCGTCAGAAAAGGAAAATGAAAATGGAAAAGAGAACAACTTCTTAAACTAAACATTTTGCCATGCAGATTTATGCATGCTCGGTGATTATTTGGCCCTTAGTGAATGAAAAGTTTTGTGATGTGGCCCTTAATGAAAACATGTTTGACACCCCTGCTGTAAGCGGTTCCTCCATCACCGTATCCTGTTTTGCTTGGGCGGATTTTAAACATGTTCACATTAGTTCCTGATTTTTTTTTTTTTTTTTTTTTTTTTTTTGGACAATCTGCGCATTTACTAAAATAAAAAAGGTAAATTCTAATGCCTGAACTTGAGTTCCCTAATCATCAGGCCAAGACAGCAGATCCATATTGCAATGCAGAGGACAAAAAGAAGCATCAATGGTGCAATTTGCTTAAGATTTTCTCTTCTATGGTTTAAATATTTAATAACTATACAAACTAACTCAAGGGTCCATAAGCTTCTCTAGCCCTGATGGAATGTGTTTGTTACTAAAAGCACGATTTATTACCTTAAAGGAACTGTGCACCAAAGTCTCGTCCAGGTCGATCACTACGCACTTCTTTCCATAGTCGTTGATGTTCACCTCGGGGAGGAGGTACTTCTCTGGGGGCTAGAGGGACAGAACACAGGATGAGGGGGGGAGGACAGAAGTGTCCTGGGGAAGGAGGGGGCTTTAAAACAGAAGCCTGAGGTGGATGTTAAAATGTCAAAAGGAACAGAGTCAGCAGAAGTATTCCGGCGTATGCCACAGACTCCGTGGAAAGAAGGGGGGGGGGGGGGGGTCACACACAAACAGGAGATGACGACGGGTCAAGAGGATGCAATGCGATCATGTGATCGTGAACCTACGCTGACATGGTGCGTGCATTTATTCTCACAGAAAATCAGCTTTAACAAACAAACCCAAGCAGGTGCGAGATTAAAGAAAGCAATAAATTCTCGCAAAGAGGAGGAACTAAAGAAAAGTCACGACTTCAATTCTATTTGTTTAAAAAAAGGTCTGAAAATCGAACAGAACTGGAAAACAGAAAAGTATATATCATTAAATTATTTAAATAAACAATGAAATACAAGCCTAAATATTTATATTTCCAAAAGAAAAAAAAGTATTGTATAAAATATACATTTTTAATTATGTAGACCATCACAGCAAAAAGGGTATTAAAAGGTTTGTGTCTGAAAGAAATTAATTTCGGGTCATTAGTACCATTTAGTCATCGAGATCCTCAGTATTAAAATTAGACCAAATTTTCTAAAATATGTTGCAAGTTTTAGAGCAACAAACCAAAGCCCAGCAGGAATGTTCAGCGTTTTAAGCATCACCATTAGGTTTCAAGTTCACTGGACTTGATACCCACTTCGCTCTAATGGGGTACATATTTATATACCCTATTCGACGTGATAAGCGCCCAGGGCGCTTAAAAAAATTAGAGTGGGTGGGCGCTTATTAAAATGTTACCAGCGGAGTGGAATGGTAAGTGCTTATTACCATCGAGGTGGAAAACATGAATAATAACAGAACAATAAAACAGTTTTACTGGTACAGTGGTACCTCACCTTATGAAAGTCCCAACAAACGAAAAATCCAGGTTACGAAACGCATTCACCTAAAATTTTCGTCTCTGGATACGAAACAAATTCACGTTACAAAAGCGCCATCTCAAAAATTCAAACAATGCGTGAGTTGCTCTCCCATTGGCTATCTCCCAACATCCCGCCCCGCTGGCCTCCCATTGGCTAGGAGGGACGACGCAGCTCCCTCCCATTGGCTATTATGGAGTTGCATCTCCATAATACCCATGATGCTTTTCGTGTAAAGGACAGAGTTACTGTTGTTTCGTGAGTTTTTCGAGTGTGCTCATTGCAACTTTATGTTTTGGCTCAGGCTTTTAGTCTTGCATAAACATTTACAAGAATATAATTCTGCTAAGAAGACATAGTCAACACGCGCGCGCGCGCGTGTGTGTGTGTGTGTGTGTGTGTGTGTGTGTGTGTGTTTCCCGGTGCGAGTGAAAAGAAGAAGCAGGCTCGTGGCAAGTGGTTGCGTGATATCGCAAAAGAATATGGCCAAACACATCTACTATTGGTACAATATTGAAGCAGAATCAGGCCTTAAAAGGTATACTTTTATAATTTTTTAAAGGGTTTAAGGGGTAGTATTGGGAGCCTTGGAACGAATCATGCGTTTTACATGTAAAATCACCTTCAACTTACGAAAAATCCAGGTTAAGAAACCACTGCTGGAACAGATTAATTTCAGAAGGTGAGGTACCACTGTATTTGTGTTATTCATTTTGTGGTTTCAACCAAACTACTTACATGAAAGCTGAAAATAAACAGAAAACAGTATTATTAAAAAAACAAAAACAGACTCCTTACTTTTCCTTCCGGGTGCTGTTCCTTTAAACATTTTCCTGGAGGTAAAATGAGCCAATCAACACGATTGTCAACTTTAGCACATGGCACGTTGAACCAATCAACACGAACATAAACAAAAGCACATGGCCAGGAATGTCTTTAAATTTATGAAGTTAGTGAGCAGGAGAATTGGGTGAAAAATCCTCGTCATCACTTTCTGATAGGTCCTTATTTGGCTCATTGCTCCATTCAGTCAGAGCATTCAATAGTTTTGCTGTAGCAGTTTCTAATGGTTCATCGGTTGTTGAACATTTACCAAGAGAACACAGCAAAATATTTTCCTGTTTTTTAAAGCATGGTGGAACAATCAAATGTTTTGTTACTGAAGAACATTATAGACATTCCCCAGTGGCAGGGGGTCTTGAAATACAGTGTAAACTCACTTTTACAGGCAGTGAATGCCTCACTTTATGGTTACAGAGACTGATCCAATAAAATTGGTAAGTTTGATCTACGATTTTGCTCCCGGTACACATGGGCGGTTATTAAACGGAAGATCAAAAACATTGGGGGCGTTTATTTGAGTAGGGCACTTATTACGTTGAATATGGTATACAGGGATCCCTCACTTTCCGCGGTTAATTGTGACCGAGATCCCCATGTGACCATCGAAATCCGCAAAGTAGGATCACCTCCCCAAACGTATACGTACATTAGACGTCTTCAAGTTTGACTTTTTTCATCAAAAATAAGCAAACTGATATTTTTCCCCATTCTCCAAGGTCTAAATTAAGTAAATATACCAGTTACTTTGATCTTGGACCTTGGCTATGCCTGCCCCAAGAGCCATGTATTTTTATTTTTGACGTTTTCAAAAATGCTAAAAAATTGGGGATATTATGTCTTTGTTTTCATTGTAGCTTCCCAGAGGTTGATGCTCCAGCATTAAAAGTGGTATCAAATGAAAGCCAATAAAATTTTCTTGCATATAGTAGTAAACACATGAACACCTGTGTAAATTTTAACTAATAAATACCTATTTTTTGTGCTTTGAAAGAATGACATACGATACATAACTTCGTCTCAAAAAATGTTACTCTTAATGCAGGTATATCACATTCAAATATCACTAATTAAGCTTTTTCTCTTAATTTTAGATTGTCAGTTAAGATTGATTTGTTAAGATTTGTCAACTGCTGACATCATGGCATCTAGAAGACAACTACGTAGTGGTAAACTGGTCAGCGATACAAGTGACAATACATGTATTAGTGACATCCTGTCTGACAGTTTGTTATGCAAAATGTGTGTCAGTGCATTGCTATCATACTACTACGTTGATGTTTTGCAATGTCCCAATTGTTTGTGCATTAAAATTAGTTAAAATTTACGATGTTCATGTGTTTTGTTGTGTTTACTACCATATGCAAGAAAATTTTATTGGCTTGCATTTGGTACCGCTTTTAATGCTATAGCATCAACCTCTGGGAAGCTACAATGAAAACAAAGACATAATATCCCCAATTTTTCAGCATTTTTGAAAAACGTTAACAATAAAAATACATGGCTCTTGGGGCAGGCATAGCCAAGGTCCAAGATCAAAGTAATTGGTATATTTAGTTAATTTAGACCTTGATGAATAGGAAAAATATCAGTTTGCATATGTTTGACGAAAAATGTCAAATTTGAAGAGGTCTAGCGTACATGTATGTGTATATAATATCAATAAATACACATTCAATGCTATAAATGCTTATAATAACAATTAAACATTAAAAAAATAACAATGTAATAAAATATAAATACACACACATACAGATGGAACTGCATGAGAACACCACCACACATGCATGCATGTGCGCAGATGCGTGCACACACAAATGCAACAATGTAAGTACAGGGCTCCCCAGCTTACAAGTGAGTTAGGTTCATATGAATTTGTTTGTAAATTGTTACAGGGCATTCTTCAGAGGGGATCGTATGTTTAAACCTTGTATAAGTAACCTATATAAGTTTGTGCTGTACACAATCTCTCTCTCTCTCTCGCTCTCTCTCTCTCTAAAACCTGTACATATTCATTATGTCCCATGTTTAAACTCCTGGTTCCTCTGAAGCACAGCACAGCGGATCTGATCAGCATTACAAAGAGTTTCACTCTTATCCAGGTCATTATAAAACTGGAGTCAATTTGTTTCTTCTATGAAAGTTTTGGCGTTCAGAAATGATCGTTCTGCTTCTCTTCCCAGACCTCCGTGTCAGCCACACCCCTCTACTAGAGCCTAGTATTAAGTGTACCTCAAGATAATGTTTAATCATATTTCATACTTATATTTAAGATATATGTTTCTATAGATTTTATTCCATTTCTATTTGTTCTTCAATTTGATATCACTTTCAACCTCAGCCCTGTTCGTATCTTCAGATGGTTTTGATGGGAGATTTTGGGTTGTTCTTTGTTGGTTTAGAGTTTTTTTGTTTTGGGGTTTTTTTTTGTTGCATAATTGGCCTTGTTTTTGTGGCATTTTCATTAACTTTTTTCGTTCCGTTCATTTTTTAATTCAATGAATAGTTATTTATTTTTCAAAAAACTGCAATGCACTGAAGTCGTGTGTGTGTGTGTGTGTGTGCGCGCGCGTGTATATGTGTTTATATATAAACTTCTAGAAGTTCTGTATTAAAAAAACACATGTAAAATGAATTTTAAAGAGTACAACTGAATCTATCAATATGTTCTTACACTTTTAATAATTATTTAAAAAAGTAACTAAACCTTTTATTTGTATAACTCACAAGCAACTTGCAATAAATCATTTTTATGTATATATGATGTATAATATACAGGGATCCTTCGGTTCCGCGGTTAATTGGGACCGAGATCCCCATGCAACCACCGAATTCCATGAAGTAGGATCCCCCCCAACCCGACTGACATATACGTACATGTATGTGTGTATATAGTATCAAGAAATACATATTCAATGCTGTAAATGCTTATAATAATTAAATATTCAAAAATAATGCATAAGATGTCAATAAAATATAAACACACACACAGACGAGCAGGGGCACACAGAAGCGCACCTCACATAAAAATGCAAGGAGTTTTGATGAGGGATTTTGGGTTGGTTTTTATGTTTTGTGTTTGTTTACGGGTTTTTTTGCATAACTGGCCTTGTAACTTATTCCCTATTCTTAATTTATTTTCTTATTTTTTAATTCAATGAATATTTTAAATAAATAAATAAAATGCAACGATGCACTGAAGCTGCATGAATTGAAGCGTGAAGGATCCCTGTATTTCTTCTATAATCACCTGAAGAGAGAGGATGGTTTCACCACCCCTCGAAACAGATCTGTAGTGATAAATGGCGTTTCAATAGAAAGTCTTTGTCCTGTCCTTTTATTTTTGTACAATTATATGTATATATGTATGTACTTTGTCCTGTCCTTTTATTTTTGTTTATTTGCTCTACCAAAAAGTATTGAGCACTCTCCTACGGAAGGATCTACTCAGAAAATCCCCTATATATATATATATATACACACACACACACACACACACATACTTACATCACTTGCAACAATCGCCTACATTCGGTGGAGAGCCTCACAAATAATGCAATTCCTTCCTCTAGTGGGTGTCTGATAAGCATTTTTAACCATTTATATATATATATATATATATATATATATATATATATATATATATATATATATATACACATACACACACACACACACACACAGAGTCAGCTCTCTACTTACGAAATGAATCCGTTCCAGAGCCTTTTTCGAAACCTGGAGTTTTCCTAAGTAAAGGCGCATTTTACATGTAAAGCGCGTGATTTGTTCCACGGCTCCCAAGATGACCCCATAAATCCTTTAAAAATTATAAAAGTACACTCATTTTGTATGAAATATGTGTTAAAAGTAAAAGAAAATTATTCATTAAATCATTTAAACATTTTATTAACATATTACACCATTTTATTAAACTAAACCATTATTAAACATTTTTTATTAATGCACATACACACACACACACACAGACACAAGCACACACTCTCTCTCTCTCTCTCTCACACACACATTTGTGGCACGCTCCACCGAATGTGGGCTCCGCCCACACGCAGCACGCAGCCGACGCCAGAGCTTTTGAGACGGGTTAATCAAAGCATACTCCATGCATGACAGTTTGGAGGTCCGGACTCAACATTAACTTGTTTCCTTGAGGGATCGAAGGTCTGGATGAGCCGCGTTTTGCTCACATTGGGTGGAGTGCGCCACATTTATTAAAATTTACTGAATTAAACAACTTAAGCAAAAAGTAAGCTGCAATGTTCACTCTTGAAAATGTACCGGGGAAATGTTTAAAGGCAATGTTTAAAGGGAGGAAAACGTAGGGGGTCTTTTTTTTTTTTTTTAATTATACTGTTTTTTTCTGTTTATTTTCAGCTTTCATGTAATTAGTTTGGTTGATATCACAAAATGAATAACAAATTCCATTAAAACTCTTTTATTATTCTGTTATTATTCATGTTTTCCACCTCGATGGTAATAAGCACTTAACGTTCCACTCCGCTGGTAACATTTTAAACCCCCCCCCCACCCCCATTTTTAAGCACCCTGGGCACTTATCACGTCAAATAAAATGTGTATATTTGTGTGTGTATGTATGTGTGTATGTATGTATGTATATACACACAAAAACATGCATGTTATCAGAAGCCTGAATAAACACGAGAGAAACACTGCTGATTTTATTCTCTGCTTCTCAATGTGCATGTGAGGTATGTGAGAGCACAAGGATTTACTACAACCCACGCCCACATTAACAAAAAAAAACAAACAAAAAAAAAACACCTTGACCCAGGAAATGTCAGAAACATTCCAGACAGTGCAGTGGTTTTGAAAATGTAGCACAGCATGTCCAGAGTCCAAAGCCAACAGGAAGTAGGAAGTAAAGAGAGCACCAGAGCCACGCAGGGGAGAGAATTTATATATAAAAAAAACAAAACAAAACAAAAAAAACGCACACACCCCAATCTTTCAGCATGCAAAAAAAATAAATAATAAAAATTGGTATTTTACATATATATATATATATATATATATATATATATAGAGAGAGAGAGAGAGAGAGAGAGAGAGAGAGAGAGAGAGAGATATCATAAACCACACACACACACACGGGGGGAAAAAAAACAGAAAACAGGTAATACATACAGCGGGTACAGGGATGACCTCAGCCTGCTCACACTGGGCCAGGACACACCGGGACAGATGAAAAAAAGAGAATATACAACCACAGGACAGGGGTGAGGGATTCAACAAACACATCTCACTCCAGTGCAACATAACAATGAGGTTGAAATGGAGAACACAGAGCAAAACAGAACATGAATGGGAAAAAGGGCGGGGCACTGAGTATTTAGGATATCTTTAGATATCCTGTAATGTGTATACGTATAGTTCATTACTACATTACACACTTGTCTCGGAGCATGTATCGTACATGTACACATACATATAGACAAACACACACATCTGATTTCTCACCGAAACCACCCCAAGTGATTTTTTTTTTGTAAAACAAACCACTTTTTTGTCAGGATATGGTTTAAAAGTTAAATAAGTAAAATATAAATGTACATTTTACAAATATTATTTAATTAATTTATACTGATTCATTCAATCATTTTCTGAACCGCTTAATCCTAATTAGGGTCGCGGGGAGGCTGGTGGCCATCTCAACTGACTGCGGACAAGAGTGGGATACACCCTGGTCAGCTTGCCAGGCCATTGCAGGGCCAACATTCACACAGTTATTCACACTCAGACCTATTGGAGATTTGGAGCAGCCAATTAAGCTACTGTGCATCTTTTTGGACTGTGGGAGGAAACCCATGCAGGCACTGGGAGAACGTGCAAACTCCACATAGAAATGCTCAAGCTGGGACTCAAACCCAGGACTTTTTTGCTGTGAACCACTACGCCACTGTGCCGCCATTTATAATCATTTTACATTAAAATTATTATTATTATTATTATTAATACTAGTACTACTGCTATTAGTTCTCAAAAAGAAATGCAGATTTTTTTTAAAATTATCTTCAAAACTAGTTATTTTTTTCTGCTATTATTGAATTTAATTCGTTTATATTACTTTTTTAACTTATTGAATGAGATTTATTAAAAATTATAAAACTTTTGAAAATAGACCAATAATAAACCATTATTGTATTTCATGAACACAAAAAGTTAAAAAGTAATTCTTTAGTTTCTAATTTATTTATTGAAACTGTTTTACTCAATTTGTATATTATATAAAAATACTTATTTGTAGATCTTTTTATATAATTTTATACTATTACTTTTATAAAAACTATCATTTTTAATAACAATAGAAATATTTTACCAGGCAAACAAACCTTTATTACTACTTATTATAATTATTACGACTATCATTCATATTGTAGAAATTATTAAAATTGTTAATTTTGTTATGTTAAACATTAAAATATTATCAGGTTAAATTTATTCTTGACACACCGGTGTGGGTGTGTGTCTCTCCTACCTTGGGTGGTGCTCCGTTCTCCTCCACAGGCGGAGGCACTGGGCTGCTGGTGTTGTTGTTGGTGCTGGCCGGAGGATCGGCTTCATAACTCCGCAGGCAGCAAAAGAAGGAGCTGAATAAATTGCGATGGCTTTTCTTCTTCAGGCTGCTGCTGGACAGTGAAACTGAACCAGGAGGCAAAAAAACAAAAAAAGGTTTTATAAAAAAGATAAAGTTCATCTTTATAAACTGGTGTAGATTTGTCATTCTGAAAAGCAAAATTTCAGCACAGCCAATCAGTATTGAGAATTTAACAGTGATGTCATACAATGACATGAAATAAAGATCTAATGTCAGAATTGATGGCAGCACGGTGGCTTAGTGGTTAGTACGTCTACCTAACAGGAAGAAGGTCCAGGGTTTGATTCCTCGCTCGGGTGTTTCTGTGTGGAGTTTGCATGTTCTCCCTGTGTTTGCGTGGGTGTCCTTCGGGTACTCCGGTTTCCTCGCACAGTCCAAAAACATGCACAGTAGGTTAATGGGCTATTCTAAATCACCCCGAGGTGCGAGTATGAATGGTTGCATCGAGTTTTGCCGCTACGATAGCCTGGCGAGCTGTCCCAAGTGTACCCCGCCCTCGCTCGGAGACGGCTGAGATGGCCACCAGCCTCCCCACGACCTTAGTTAGGATTAATCCTGGCAGTGCCAAAGCTGAAAAAAAAAAATCGGCTTTACGTTTTTCTTTTCAAAAATGTTTTGGAAAGGCCTCTATAATCTTCATATAACATAAGGTTATATAATGCTATTCATTTGGTAGTTTCTGCATTTAAAAAAGTAATCATTTCACTAAGAAATGCATGACATTTTGAGCTTTAAAACTGGGCACTTCTAGGGTTAAGCAGTTTAGAAAATGAATGAATGTTAAAACTGATGCTCAGGCTGTCACTCTGGATTCGCCAGTTCTGCTCATCGCGTTTTCGAGGATCTTTGAACAAGTTCAAACTAAGATTTTAAAATGTTTAATTACTTTACTGCTTCACTGCAACCACATACAGTGTAATAAATACAGAAAACTGATGATCTCCTACAGCCGCACATTTTTACAGGTCACATGGTGATCCTGTAATCTTTTTGTCACACAAGTGGCTGTAAAAGTTATTCTCTGTGCGAGCGTCACACCAAGGCACATGAAGGGTTTGTTTTTGTTATTTTTTTAAATTTACAGGCAAGTGATGCTTGGCAAGATGAAATTCTATACACAAGAAGACACTAGTATCGTGCGCTCCTTTTTTTTTTGTACTAAGAACGAAATCACTCTCCGGTGTGGCGAGATGCCATCCAAGTCACTCCAGCTCTCTCTGTCTTACACTAATAATAATCCTGTGCATACCAGAACTGCGGTGAGCGCTCCAAACGCCGACACTGAGGTCACCAGCAAGAGAATGCCCCTCTTTAAAAATAGGGATGGGAGAGCAAATGGGGAGGGTGGAATGAAATGAGAGAGCCTCTCTTCTTGACTCCACCCTGCCGTCTATGGGCCTCCTGCTCCTTTTTAAGGGTAGGTTGGCATTTCATTTCTTTTGCGGACATAAGACAGGAGACTGGTGATGAGAGAGTAACATAGTACAAGAGAGGAAGGGCAGTGGGGGAGGCAGTGCCGAATGAAGGAGGAGTTAAAAAGATGAAACAGCCAATAGAAAGGCTGGATTCCTCTCCTGCCCATTTGCTAGAAAACTGGGATGACTTTTGGACCAAAATATAACAGTAATCTGTTCAAGTGAAAATTATGATGTAATGAGAGTATGAATGACATTTAATAAACCATTTTAATAAAACATATTTTTGCATATAAAACCCTATTAAACTCTTAACATCTCACCCAACGCCCTTTGTCCTTACCGTTCACAGGTTTAAATATTACAAAAAGGACTTGAGCGGCGATCATTCCTTTCAGATTTGTCCGATATAATCACCTGTAAAAGACGGGCTGCTGTTTTAACTCTTAATTTGGTCAGACAGTTTTATCTTCTATCCAAAACACGATTTTCTATCTGCCTTCTTTCTCATACCTGAACTCACAAATATGAGATTGACTAGCGCTTGAGATTGAAAGTTTAAAAAAAATAAAAAATAAAAAAAATAATAATAAAAAAAAAAAGTGTATGACCCACCTCCCAAGAAAGCACAACCGACTCACAACTTCCTGTTTAATGATTCATTCAGGAGCTTTTTCCCCTCCCAACCTGCTTCTGGCTTTGAGCGGTACCCAGGTTTGTTTTTTTTTTTTTTTTAATTTGCTTGGTTTTTTGTTTTTGCACATGTCACCATGTAAATTACTGTATGTTTCTTCAATAAGCCTCTTGTTAAAGCTGATATTAAAAATCTGCATTTTTGTGTAGGCTGTACATGCCCCCATATTAAACTATTAAATAATAATAAAAATAGTGAAGTTCATTCATAATTTAACAAGGAACAAACTGCCTCTCTTTCTTGCTGTCGCTTTCACACACCACAGATGGAAGTCTGTTCAAACCTGATCATTGTTGTATGATACTTTCTGTTCTCTGTATGTGAATACAGCTGCGTGCAAAACTATTGGCACCCTTCTTCTTAAAGTCACAACTGCTATGCCCTCCTTTAATCACAACAATGCTGCATGTCTCACTCCCTCCATGCAAAAATAAATAAATAACAAAACTTAAAAAAAAAAAAAAAAAAGGTTTTAAAAAGTATTCAACCAACCCATGACTGACTGCATGTATAAATTCAAACCAAAGTAATTCAATAGACTTTAACATTTTATTATGAAGAATATTATCTGAAAAATTCCTCATAACCATTGCAGTTTATTAAACACCACAAGACTTCCTATACTATAACGGTTTGATGTTGGTTGCTGAACCACGATGCAGTTCCAGACATAGCTCTCATATTTGTTTTCCTCCTGGGAGGATTTCATATTTCACGTTTTAAAATCTTTTTAAGGATAACAGTGCCACATGTTTTGAAGAGAACGATTTGTTCTATTCACGAGAACAGCTTCTCTAAATTAATGCAAAATTCCAACCTTGCTGTGTAATGTTTAATACTTTTTTCCTTTAATAGATTTTTGTGCCTTCTTTCCTAAAACATGCCAATGATCACATTCAACAGAATGTCACTTTACTCACATATACTCCATGAAATAAATTCTTCATAAAGAAACACAGCACACTAAAACCCTGAGAAAAACTTATAACAACCCGTTCCTCCGAGGGTTCCCTGCATAGTAAGAGGGTTTTTCATCGGGGTACTTTCAGTACTTATTAATCAAATATTCTACTCACAAACCCCTCTCACAGATGTACCACCATAAAATTACATTTGGCAGTCTATTTACTTAAAAATGCTTCTTTTCCTTGAAATGATTTTTCCCTTTTTTTTTTTTTTTTTTTTCAGGGGTCACCACAGCGAAACATCTGATTTGCACGTTTGATTTGGCATAGGTTTTTACGTTGTATGCCCTTCCTGATACAACCCTTTCAGCAAGGGACAGAAACAGGCTGACGGCTTTGCAGCTACTGCATGATGATGAAAACGGTTACAAAGCCGTACAGCATGTAGATCAGAGACCTGTTCTGTAGATCAAGATGAAGAACAAATTAGAAAATAATAATAATCCACCGTAGTGGCACTAAGATTGGCTAGTAAAGTAGTACTGTACTACTATTCATTCATTCATTTTCTGAAATGCTTTATAATAATTAAGGTCGTGGGGGGGGCTGGTGCCTATCGCAGATAGAGTACACCCTGGACAGCTCGCCAGGCCCTTGCAGGGCAGAAACATGCTGACGGCTATGCGGTTACTTTTTACGAAAGTCAGCAATGGTTCTTTTACAAGCCTCTCACCATAGACAGTGAGAGACATGGCCAGCCTTTGATAACCCACTTAGCTGCACTGGAGGGACAGTGACAACCTTGTGGAGAGTGGGACTCCAACCCCAACCCTATCAGCAATCCAGCACCCTATACCACTAGGCCACCACTGAACTATTTACTTAAAAATACAAAGTTCGGAAATCAAAAATCCGTCCACTGGTTCTAGTTCTTTGTGGATTTCTCCACTAATCCTCCTCAACAACAACAACAACAACCACCACAACAAAAAAGAGCAATTGAGAATGCAAACCTTAGCCAAGCCAAAAAACCCAACAACAAGAAAAAAAACAGAAATGATACAGCACCCCCTGCTGTGCCTGTGGTATTCCCTCATTTCCAAAAAACCCTCACAATGTTAAAGAATCCCTTAAAAAACTTCCAAGATTCTGAGTTTCGTTCAGATCCATGCCAAATGATAGCTTGTTTGAAGCCCCACCAGCAAAATTTCAGGAAAGTATGTATGTAACTTTTTCCTAATCACTCTTAAAAACAAAAATGAAGGAAAAATCAAAACCTCCTCAGTGGGTGTAAAAATTTCATAAAAATAAGTCTAAAATATACAAAAAATACCCACATGAGATGACGATTTTTAGGTCTTTTCATACCAGTCAGATGTCACCAGAAACTCTAAAATAACCCACAAAAACAAACAACGTATGATCAAAGCTGCTAAAAGAGGTGATATTGTGATACATCATATGATTAATGACCTCCAAGTTCGTGACAGAGAGAGCGCACTTACATACAAACGCACAAATCCTGACCTCTGTCCTCTGCCTGAATGAAAAAGCGGCTGTCTGAGATGTCAAAGGTGAAAGCCTTGAAGTGTTCGATGCTCAATTTGTCTCACAGATCTGACACGGATGAATGACGACACAGAAATGCCTTCAGCCGCGTTACTATTCAGCTCAGATAGTGGAGAGGATTCCAGTACGGCGCAAAACCCAAGGAACCTCGCGTGCACAAGAAAAGCATGTATTTCTTTAAAATAAAAGACAGTATGGCATCGAAAGCAGAGAAAACATCACTAATGAAGGTAGAATTTAGATTTCACTTTAATTGCTCATTAAGGCTGTTACAGCATTACTTTTGCACAATGACTTCACCGCAAACTTTTCATAAGTGATTACAACAGACTTTCTCTTACACCCCATAATCTCTCAATGTGGCTCACTCCGGATTCACCGTAGCACTGTTTTATCCTCAGTGACTATCTCCATTTGAACTTCCACACGTTATACCGCTTCTGTTACTCATCACATCCTATAACTATCACACACAACCGCTAACAAACTCACAGAACACGTCTGAGCACGGTTTACCTGAACAAAGGTTCATTCAGACTCAGACACGCTGCTTTTAAATCACGGCTGCTTTTGCACTTTTTCACGTGTACCAATTTTGCTATAAATACGTAGAGTAACAATGAATGAATTTTATAGAACAGTCTTTAACAATAACATTCAAACTATAATACCTATTAGTTTCCCGGAGACTGACCCAAAACTCGAGCATTCCTCAAGATTTCATGCTCGGAGACCCTATATTTGAAAACTTTCATACTTTTACGCGTGTACGTTGCAGCTCACCTGCTGTCATGTGTTTACTGTGCAGTGCATGGCAGTAAGCACAGTCCTCTTTAAATCTCAAATGAATAAATCCAGCTCCCTCCATAACTCAAGCAAGTTGCACATTGGGCAGACAGTGATTTTTATGAGTAAACATTACCGATATATTCACAACATGATTCAGCTACAGGGCAGCAAAGAATTTCCCAGCAATACACTCAAAAAATTACAGAGAAAAATTAAACCCTTAAACAGGCAACATGCCTGCGGTGGCCTGGCGAGCGGTCCAGAGTGTACCTCGCTCTTGCCCAGAGTCAGCTGAGATGGGTGCCAGCATTTCCATGACTCTAATTAGGATTTTTGCATAAAGTATTAAAACAAATATTCAACTATCACTTGCTCACATGAAATTGACTAAACAGACAGACAGACATTGGGCACAGACAGACACTAAAACTCACTAAAAATGCCCCCCCTCCATTTTTCTGGCAAGTGCCCTCATAAAACTAGATAAAAACAGTAGAAAAACTTACTGGTTTTCGTTGCAATTATTCACTGAGTTCGGTAAAAGACACACTATAATCCATATCCCAGAAGAACGGCCGTGAAGTAGTCTTTCCATTTGGGATACTGTTTTGATATTAAAATGCCGTTTCAGCGAATAAGATAAAGGTTATGAAGACGATACGCTCGTAAACAATGCAGGCTAGTTGCTAAGAAAGATCTGAAATGAGCACACTGATAGGTCTGCTCGGGCTTGCACATGCGCAGTGCCCATCACACGTTAACTTTCAGTTTACTTCCTGCTTCTAGTTTACTCCATGCGGAACTTATCTCCATCTTCTCTTCAATAGCAGTCATTATGTTTTTTTTATAAGATTGTGCATACACATAATTTCTGTAAAAGGAGAGTGAAATGTCATCTGTGATGCCTAGCAGCATTAGTATAGATGTTAAAATTTGACACAAGAATTGGGCTATAAAGATGCCGGAATGCTTGGTGTTCATGATTATTTCGTGGGTGAGTATTTTTCTCTGCATGCAAAATTTGATTATGGATTTTGTTTTTATTATTTGATTTGTGTGTAATCTTGTGTGAACTGGACATGCTGGATCATGGGTTGTTGAGTTTTGTACAAAAATTGGTCAAGACCTGAAAATACTTAAATGTTTCATTTTTTTTATAGATGAACAAACTGATGATGATGATGCTAGCTGTGTTGATGAAGATTTTGATTTTGATGTTGATAAAGAACAGGCATCTGTTAATAAAAGTGTGCATGAGTGGTGTTTGTGAAGATGATGTAATCCTTTCTGCTAAACAGGATATAGATAAAGATAATGATGATGAGGGCTTACTTGTATGAAGAGATCAGAGAGTTTTGTTATATGGTTTTCTGATATATAGTTTTCATAATTTCAGTGTGATTGCTTGAACCTGACAGTGTTTTTTTCAATCAGTATAATTTGAAGGCATTTCAACCTTTGTATAATGGTTGAAAAGATACATACTGATCTTATTGGAATAAACAGAAATGAAAAAAATATACAGTCGTTTTTTTTTTGTTCATTTTTGTGGGGGTTACCACGGTGACTGATGGGTTTGAAAAGGGCCTGTCAGATTAAAAATTAGGATGATTTCTCTTCTCTTCCTAAAACTTTTCCTA
This sequence comes from Plotosus lineatus, assembly GCA_024760905.1. NCBI lineage: Eukaryota > Metazoa > Chordata > Actinopteri > Siluriformes > Plotosidae > Plotosus > Plotosus lineatus. The sequence continues at coordinate 42,632,355 of CM045743.1, read as the reverse complement.
GACATGTTTTCTAAAAGTTTATATGGCTGAAGTGCATAAAAATTTTGGTTGCTAAGGACTATGATCTTGGAAGAAGGGCAATCTTTGTGCTCATTTTTCTCTAAAACGTCTTTTGAATGTTTTAGTTGAATGCTGACACAAGAAATGGCATAGCTCGCTCAGTTTTCAAGGTATTGACAAACTTTTTGCTGCATTTTGTAGCTTTGGGCCTTCTCGATCTGACTGTGTAAAAAGCTGATTTTTGGAAACAAGAGCCTACTTTTGGTGGAGTGGCTCACAAATATAATATATAGACACACACACACACAGTATTACATACACATTATATAAGTAAAAATAAAAGGACAGAATAAAGACTAAGTCTTTGTTCTGTCCTTTTATTTTTACTTATATTTGCTCTATGAAAAAGTACTGAGCACTCTCTTACTGAAGGATCTACTCAGAAAATTATATATATATGTATGTATGCATGTATCGCTCTCTCTCATTCATATATATGAGAGAGAGAGATTATATTTTAAAGTGCATTGTGTTATAATATTGTGCATCACCAGGTCCTGACCTTAAGCAGTTTCATTTGAAAAACATTTAAACTTTAAAACTTGGATTTGATGTGTTATACTTCAGGTGCATAAAAATAGTGTTTTGTTTAAAATAAAAATTAAAATATGGAAGAATAAAAATAACTTTTGTTTATTTATTAACTAAATATATACATATGTCTATTATTTTCTATTAAATAAACTACTAAAATATTAAAAATAATTAAAATGAAATTAACACTGTATACATTGTGTGCGTTAATTATTACCCAAACACACCAATATCGTTTAAAAACAAACCAATAATAACAATAATAATGATAATAACTAGAATGAACAATCATAAATCAGAAGCAAGTTCAGTCAGTGAAGCAAAGAAAAACTGAAGCCTGAAGCTCACACGAGCTAACACGGTTAGCTTAGTATAGCATAGCTCGCGCACAAACACCTCAAAATCTTACCTTTTTCAGGATTTGACGACAGTATCTCCTCCTCCTTTGGATTCCTTACTTGCGTTATGATGGACGTGTTGTCCATGGAAACGGCAGGTTCTTCCTGTTTCTTAAGCTAAGATAAGCTAAAGCTAGTTCTAACGCTGTATTCTCTACTCCGAGTGCGTAGACGTAGCAAGAAGAAGAAAAAAAAGCTAAGCCCGAACGCAAAAGCGGACTCCGAGGAAACGAGTCCTTAAAATATTTCTTTCTCTTTTCTTAATAAACATGCATTTCTTTAGTCAACTAACCCTGAAATAAATTGATTCGCGAGCTAACTTGGCCGCGAGACTGTTGTTTGTGTTTTGTTTTGTTTTTGCTAAGTTGAGTAGCGAGCTAGCAAAGGGTGTTGTTTTGAAGTGAACTCGCGCGCATTGCATTAGCAATTTTAGCAGTCACTCAAACCCCTGTACTGTCGACTCATTAAAAAAAAAAAAAAAAAAAAAAAAACCCAAATAAATAAAAAAAATCGTCTACGCCTTGTATATGTTGTTTAGTCTATACAAGCGCTGTCAATTTATTACCAGCTAGTTAGCTAACCAGTTAAAGCTTCACGGGTAAATAGTCCCAAACTGCTAGTTTAGCACAAACCCCATAAACATGGACCAGTCAAAAATAAAAAATAAAAAAAGACGGGGGGGTCCGGTTATCAGGAACAATATAAAAACTCAAGTTATCATCCACGCTGTTGTTGCAGTGTCGGTGTTTTCAATAATCTCCTCCAATATGGTGGCGGCGAGTGTTTAAAATTCAGCAGATGCATCGCAAACACAGCGGGAGGAGGTGGGAGTTTCTGGGAACCCCCCTCCCCTCTGATTAAAAATAAAAGCATGCCGAGCATAACACTCCAGCCACCGCCTGCAGGGACTTTTACACCTTTAAACTAAACCTTGGTTATGTTTTAAAACACAATTAAGGGGCAATGTAATCATAATTTTTAAAAGTCGCAAATATTCCCTAGTTTTTCCTTCTCTCACTCGACCCTTATCTTTAAATCTCAACCCATGAACCCAAAAAATTAATCCGATTCTTCACGATTTAAATGACATCACAAACATTTATTAAGAAGTTTAGATGCTCAGAAATCACCGAAAATATGCCATGTGTGTTTTTAACACAATAATTTCCTCAGAGTAAACATTAAAATCTCGCCATCTAGCGTTTGAAATATCTTATAACAGGTATGTTAATAAATGTACTGCGCATGCGCAACAAACCACATACATGGAAATCCTCACAGACTATCACAGGATGTACACACACACACACACACACACACAAACACAGAGCCCTAGGGGCAATTTCAAATTCGTTTAATGTGCATGAGTTTGTAAGATCGGAGGAAACCAGAGTTCTCAGAGAAAACTAATGCAAGCACAGAATGAACATGCAAACAAACCTCTTACAGTGACATCCTCATGGAACCTTGGACTGGAACCCAGGACCTTCTTGCTGTGAGACTGACTTGTTAAGCACTACACCACTGTCCCACCCTTCTTAAAATATATATCCGTAGGTACTTCTTTAATTGTTCTCATCTAGAAATATTTGCTTAATATCCACCCTTAACAATCATTAGTGAGAGAGAGACTGCCTTCATGACCAAAAGTTTATAGACACCTGAAAGTCCTATACCTATGTCGTTCTTCCCAGAACTACAGAACTGCTATAAATGGACATTGATATGGAATTCCTTTAGGTTCACTGGCATTATCCCCCCCCCCCATCCACTGGAACTAATACGTCCGAACCTTTTCAAGCACAAGTAAGTGTTATAGTCAGGTGTCCACAAACTTTTGACAGTACAGTGTCTCTAATAATGCAGCAGCTGTGAACTTTTCAGACAGGTACTCTATTGTTAAAAATATATTTGTTATTATTATTAATTTATGCATTTATTAATCTTCAGTAATTCAAGCTCATCAAGACTGGGTCCGGAGTGGAGTGGATTCCAGGACCAGTGGGTTACAGTTCTATTCAGAACACCAAATTCACTCTTATCTCAGGCTTATTTAGTGCCACCAATGCATTCACCAGCATGTTTTTCAGAAGTAGAGCGTCTGAGCAGCCGAGCACAGACACAACCAGAACTTGCACAAACTGTGCATTATAAATAATACAGTACATATTTCACTTTGGAAGGTCCATTCAGTGACGTCTGACTCCCGCTTCATATGATAATATAGTTTTTATCTGCATGAAGCTTTGACATTTTGTGCATGCTGACATGCTTTTCTGCTCAGTGCGTCAGTAAAGAGTGATTATATGAATAACTGAATCATTTTTCGCAGCTCGAACCTTTCCCCAGAGCTTTCTAATCAACAGGCATTTCCACAAGGAAAACATTTTTTTTCTGTTTGCACTGTTCTGTATAATCTCTTCAGAATGTTACGTATTAATATTCTAGTTGAAATACCCGGCCCAGGCCATCTGGCACCAACAACCCAGATCACAGGGAAAAACCACATCAGAGAAATTACACTTATTTCCTCACATTTTCATGTTCGAAATGAAGATTAACCAAAGCGCTTGTCTTGCATCTATATGATTTTAAGCACTGTGCTTCTGCAACGTGATTGGCTGATTGGGTAACGGCATTAATAATCAGGTGTTTCTAATAAAGTGGACAGCAAGCTTACATACGTGACTCTTAACACGTCAATACGCGTCATTAATTTAGCGTAGCTCAGACTGAATTACTGTCAGCATTTCTCTGCAATTTCCCTGCCAAAAGTATCCCATAGAAATCCTGTAGGACTGAATAGAATTCTGTAGTACGTAATTCCAGTGGAACAGCGATTTCTGATGGAATTTCCAAAGTGTTCTATCGATCTATCCGTGGTTACGTTCTATAGAACAGTTCATCCCTATACAATGTCAAAAATGTTCTATAGCAAGGCGCTATATGTTCTATAGAACAGCCTACTCTATGGGGAAAAAATTCTATAGCAGCTTGTTAGTTCTATAGAACAGCATTCCTATTAACATGATGAATTAAAAGGTCCTTAGTTCTTTCCAGAATACTATATCGGAATTCATAGAACGTTGTAAATAGAACTCTTAAATTCTATGGAAGGCAAAAATTGCGGCATCTGTTTCAAAGTCATGGTCATTCTCTTCGTATAATTCTGCGCTATCTGAGCCAGACAGGGCGAAGCTGCTTCAAACAGTCTGTTGTCTTCGGAATGAACGAGTCTGGTTCGATAAGATAACGTCGTTTTAGTCTACAAGGTTTACGACTGGCCATTTTGAATGAATGGTATAGAGCAGGCTGGTCTGTAAAATATACAGCACATTGCGAAAGAACAATTTTGACATTCTATAGGAACGAACTGTTCTATAGAACTTAACAGCAAATACTGTATCTATAGAGTGCTTTGGAAATCCCATATGAAATCACTGGTCCACTGGAACTCCTATAGAATTTCTATGGGATATTTTTGGCAGGGAAGACAGAGCAAGAGAAAGAAAAAGAGCAAATAAGAGAAAGAGAGCAAGAGAGAGAGAGAGAGAGAGAGAGAGAAAGAGCGAGAGAGATGGAGAGAAAGAGTGAGAGAAAGAGAGAGTGAGAAAGAGTGAGAGAGAGAAAATGAGAGAAAGAGAGAGCGCGCGAGAGAGAGCAAGTAAGAGAAAGACAGAGAGAGAGAGAGAGAGAGAGAGAGAGAGAGAGAGAGAGAGAGAGAGAGAGAGAGCATGAGAGAATGAGAGGGATAATGATGTCCATAGTGATAGAACCCTGGCTGCATTACAACATCTTTCATTTCCAAACTGCTTTATCCTTTATTAGGGTCATGAGGAGGCTGGAGCCCATTCCAGCCACTTGATGCAAAGGTGGTGTACGCCATGAACAACTTTCCAGTCAATCATAGGACACACACACACACACACACACACACACACACACACAAAACACACTAACACTCACACCTTGGGACAATTGGGACCATCTAATTAGCCTAACGTGCATATTTATAGGAGGAACCCGGAGAACCCGGAGGAAACCCACACAAGCCCAGGTCGAGCATGCAGACTCTACACCGAAACGCCCTCGCCAATGGTGGGGCTCAAACCCAGTACCTTCTTGCTGTGAGGCAAACAAGCTGACAACTACACCTCCATGCTACCCTTTCTATATATTTGTTATCTTTTTTCCCTGAAAGTAAACTTTTCTCCATCTACACAAGTTGAGCGAGCGAACACGGATCCAGACGGAAACATCTCCAGTGTGTAAAATGCTGTGCTGAGCTTCTCCTGCAACTGATTATCTTACACAGCCACACAGTGCAGCACAGCCACACGCTGCAGTATTGGAGTAAGTGAGCGAGTGTGAGCTAAATATACCCCACATCCACCCCCCCACCCCCCCACACACACATTCAACATCCACCACCAGCCGCACTGCCCGAACATCGGCACTCTCAAATCAGTACGGATGCATTAAGACTATCTGCACCTTCACCCCTTCCCCATTTTCTTTTCTTTTTTTTTCATTCTGCTGGGAGGTTGATATTTGCGCTTCAGATATCTGGGCTTCCCACAAGAGTGGACCTGAGGTTAGTACTTCAGTACACATGTCTTTTCTTCATCCACACACACTTTCACAGCTTCATTTAGTAAATTGCTGAGAAGAAATAACCATCTCGTTGCTCATGCATTTGATGTTTATTTTAGGTCGACGTAATAGCTGTCATCTGCCTTAAATGATGAACTCACACTTTAACAAGCTCGATAAAGGTTTGTTATGGGCTATACTTTGGACTCCATGATAAAGAAACCCATAGTGGTGTGAAAGCCCTGCAGCACTGAGCAACTGCTCGGGCTATAATAGGAAGAGGCTGCTCTGAGCAGCTGACAGTGCTGTTTCTCTGGACCTGTGAAATGGACACTCGCATTTAAGTCGCTCCACAGCGTTCAAGTTCCTCTGCGGTTTTGACAGCCAAAGGGTTGCCTGGCTTTTATTGGCTGATTTCGTATTTAAATAAGATGCATTCGGGTTTTTATGCAGTAAGGGACATAAACTAATGTTTTATATTGTAATTATATTCTCATTACAATGTATATGGTACTTATTAATATATAATTTCTAACTGGGACATATATATATATATATATATATATATATATATATATATATATATATATATATATATACATACATATATATATATATATATATATATATATATATATATATATATATATGTACCAGTTATATATGTACCAGTTATATATATGTACCAGTTTTATATATATATATATATATATATAGTATTTATGGCCTACTTTTTGTTATTTCTGTGTATCTGTGTATATCTGTGAGAAATTGGAATAGAATGTTGACATTCTTTTATTTATTTATTTATTTTTTTACTTTGACTGGAGAGAGTAATGGCGCACAAATCAATACTCACACCCATTTCTCAGTTATTTGACTGACTGCAATATTATCCTCAACACAGATGCCCGCTATGAATCAATTTACAGATTCGACTCTTTCGAACAAGCCCGTTGAAGTTTTAAAAAAGCATCTCTGCAAGATTTTATTGATTTTCTTCACTACCACTCATAATTTACACACATTAACTTTATTTAAGTTATTTAAAAAAACAATACTTTCTACAGGTTTCAAGATAGTTTACTCAGTAAGCTACATTATGATTTAGTTTTAATCCATCCAGTTTAATTAGGATTGAAGTCCGGTATGTAAATTTAGTCTCAAATATAACAGCATAATTCATTTATTCGTTGAACCGCTTAATTATAATTAGGGTTGCAAGAAGGCCGGCGCCCATCTCAGCCGTCTCTAGGAGAGGGTGGGGTACACCCTGGATGACTCACCAGGCCATCGCAGGGCCAACACTCACACAACCATTCACACTCACACCTAGGGGTGATTTGGGACAGTCACTGAACCGACTGTGCATGTCTTTGGACTGTAGGAAGAAACTGGAGTACCCGGAGGAAACCCATGCAAGCATGAGGAGAACATACAAATTCCATACAGAAACAAAGCTGGGAATCAAACCCAGAACCTTCTTGCTGTGAGGCGGAGGTGCTAACCACTTCGCCACCTGTGACAATATACCGTAATTGCATTCTCAATATGAAATTAAAAAAAAAAAATTGATTCATTTAATCGATTCATTTGATTCGAGTCTTTTAAAATGAGCCGATTCGTTAGTATGAGTACTGTACAGTACTGTACTTCACGAAAACGAATCGCTGAATATCTCCAGTACATCCGCAGTGATATAAATGAATCGATTAATATTTATTCATATCAATATTTCAGGGAAATAAAATTATGTGCACAATAATGAGAATCTATAAAAATAAAAATAAAAAAACAAAATAAATTTATAAACCTGAAACCAATTTTTTACTGAGTTAGTTTTTCACAGCAGAATAATGATTATTAGCGATAAATGACGTCATAAGCTGGACATTAAAAGAGAGCGAGAGAGAGAAAAACACCAAAACGTTCTCACACAACACGCTGAAACAAGTTAACTGACTTACATGATGACAAGAAAGCTCTTAACACATTGGCAAGTGAAAAATAGTAGGTCACTTGCGGTAACTATAGAAACGGGGAGCAGGTGGGTGTGCAGGGTGGAAGAAACTATAAGCCAATCAGCATTCAGACCGCTTGCAGCGCGTGGGGAAGGAAAAGTCAGACTTTCTCATTCTCTCTCTCTCACAATAATGGAAGTGATAGATCTGGTAAGTGTATGATATTTATCTCTCTCTCTCTCTCTCTCTCTCTCTCTCTCTCTCTCTCTATATATATATATATATATACATATATATACACATATATACACTAGTATATATATATATATATATATATATATATATATATATATATATATATATATATATATATATATATATATATATATATATATATACATATACACTAGTATATATATGTATATTATACACACACACACACACACACACACACACACACACACACACACACACATATATATATATATATATATATATCCCTGAGATGGCCTGGCAAGCTGTCCAGGGTGTACTCCGTCCTCGCCCAGAGTCGGCTGAGATGGGCGCCAGTCTTCCCAAGACCCTAATTAGGAGTAAGCATTTCAGAAAATTACATATACTGTATAGTAGTGATTATGAATCTCAAAAATCAATTAAATCCAATTAAGCATGGTTGAATGCTTTTCTGTATTTCATCATGTTATACTATGTGGCACAATCCAGATTAGAGAGTACAGTAAATTATAATACAGTATATTTAATCACCACATTCTGAAAATTGCACCATATTTACTATAATAATACATTCTGTTTACACACAACAGACTGAATTGTTGAACATGACAACACCATCTAAAATTTTATTAAAATAAATATATACACTCTTTGTTTAACTGTCTGTTTGTCTGTTGGGTTCATTCAAATGTTGTCTGTAGTTTCCACTTTGGGTTTTGGTGCTAGATTTGAATCATGGGGATCAAGGCGGCCTTGCCTAAGGCTGAGCTCTACCTCTACACCTCTGTCCTCGCTCTGGCTCTGCTCTGGGCAGGAAGCTGGATCATCGAGGCATCTAGTGGTGAGTTATACCAGATTTCTGGAGAAAAGTGATGTGAATGTGCGTGATATGCCCCGTTTTGTGAAGGATGCTGCGGTCTTATACAGTGATGAGAAGATCGGAGTAAAAGACACAGAAGGAAGTCTGATTAATATTGTCCCAATAGGGATTCTGTTCTATTTTAAATAGAACAGGGTGTTACAATGAAGAAATTTAGTCCAGGATAATTTTAGCTCACTTGTTGAAAGTTGAAATGAAGAGCTTGGGTCAGGATTGGATTCTGTCTTATTTGCCAGGTGGATAAATGAGAACCAGCAGCTAGCACTCACAAATCTGTATTTGATCTTCAAACTTTTTTGAAAAATTTTTTTTGTGGCTCACACCAGTAGATTCCGAGCATCAGATTCACCACAAAGATTAATGCAGACTGTGAATCATGAATCAGTGTTATTTTTGCATGAATATCACAAGAGTCTATAAATGCCTACTATGTAATTATGTAATACTATGACTGTTTATTATAATTTTTCAAGAGTACAGTTACATTTCTATTAAAATAGGGATGGAAACTTTAATGTATATATATATTAATATATAATATATATATACATATATATATATGGGGCAGTGGTGGTCTCGTGGTATAGGGCGCAGGATCACTGATCCTAAGGTTGGGGGTTCGAGTCCCATTCTGCACAAGGTTGTCACTGTCCCCCCAGTGCAGCTAACTGGGTTATCAAAGGCCAGCCATGTCTCTCACTGTCTATGGTGAGAGGCATGTAAAAGAACCATTGCTGACTTTTGTAAAAAGAATAGCTGCAAAGCTGTCAGTGTGTTTCTGTCCCTTGCTAAAGGGTTGTGTCAGGAAGGGCATCCGACGTAAAAACCTCTGCCAAATCAAACATGTGAATCATTCGCTGTGGCGACCCCTGATTAAGGGAAAAAAGCCGAAAAGAAATTTCTCAATCTCATATATACATATATATATATATATATATATATATATATATATATATATATATATATATATATATGCATATATATATCATCATCATCATCATCATCATCATAGATATCATCATCATCATCATCTTCCGCTAAGTCCAGGGTCGGGTCGCGGGGGCAGAAACCTAAGCAAAGAGGTCCAGACATCCCTCTCTCCAGCCACTTCCTGTGGTACCTTGACTTACGAGTGTCTTTTAAAATGACATTTCCATGATACGAGCTTCAATCCCACCAAAAATCTGCCCCATCCAACCAGCAAAATTTTGATTACCGACTTCTGCTGGGGAAAAGGCTTTTCCGGGCCGATTAGCCTTGTATTCTTCTGCGTGTATTCCTCCGTGCCCTGAGAATGTGTTGTGCAGTGTTTCTCAATTAGTTTCTGTGATGCCCCCTATAGGAAGGAAAAAAACATTTCACCCCCTCCCAGCGCCCCACGTGCGACTATAGTGTTTACTGCACTTCATATTGTTTGCTCAGTGCTTTTTCTCTACACCATAGGTAACACAGTGAGAGCGCCACTGCCACGTTGTATAATTGCGCATCCTCTACAGTAGGTAGCAGTTGCACTCTCACTGTGTTTGCTACACTATAGCGAACACAGTGAGAGCACCACTGCCACCTACTGTAGAGCATGCACAATTACACTTAATATATATATTTACAGGGATCGCTTACTTTCTGCGGTTAATTGGGACCAAGATCCTCCCACGACCGTCGAATTACCTGAAGTAGGATCCACCTCCCAACTGATATATACATACATGTATATGTGTATATGTGAGGCGCTCCACCGAATGTAGGCACATGTCGCAAGTAACGTATGGTGCTTGTGAGACAAAATGCGGCTTCTCCGGACTTCCGATCTTTCAAGTGAGCAAGTGAAGGTTGAGTACTAAACAAGTATTCAACGCGCACTTGCTCACTTGAAAGATCGGAAGTCCGGATAAGCCGCACTTTGTCTCACAAGCACCATACGTCACTTGCGATAAGGTTTGATTTGGTGGAGCGCCTCACATATAATATCAATATATTGTTTTTGTTTTTGTTTGTTTGGGGTTTTTTTTTTGCATAATTGGCCTTGTTTTATGGCATTTTCCTGAACGTTCCCCCCTATTCTTCCTTAATTTTCTAATTTTTGAATTCGATGAATACTTAAAAAAACACGATGCACTGAAGCCGCATGAATTGAAGCGTGAGGTAGCGAGGGATCCCAATATACCCACATATAGTTGGCCCCCTTGTTACGAAATTAATCTATTCCAGCACCTTTTTTGTAACCTGGAGCTTTCGTAAGTAGAGGTGCATTTTACATGTAAAACGCGTGATTTGTTCCAAGGCTCCCAAGACTACCCCATAAAACCTTTAAAAAATTATAAAAGTACACCAATTTTGCATGAAATATGTGTTAAAAGTAAAAGAAAATTATTTATTGAACCATTTAAACATTTTATTAACATATTAAACCATTTTATCAACATATTTATTAATTAAACCATTATTAAACATTTTTTATTCATTTTTGCATTCATTATTAAACATTTGAGGCGCGCTCCGTAGTGCGCTCTGCCGAATGTGAGCACCGCCCCAGCCAAAGCCAGAGCTCTTGAGACGGGGCATGGCTCATCCGGACCTCTGATCTGTCAAGCAGGTAAGTGCGCTTCGAATACTTGTTTAGTAATCAATATTCACTTGTTTGCTTGAGGGATCGGAGGTCCGGATGAGCCGCGTTTTGCCCACATTCGGCAAAGCGAGCTACATTTATTAAACATCTACTGAATTAAACAATTTAAAAAACGAAAAATAAGCTGCAATGAGCACTCTCAAAAAACTCACGAAACTCATGAACCAACAGTACATCTCTCCTTTACGCGTATGACAAACAAGCATTATAGTTACAGTACTAGGGAGATTCAGCACCCTCCTGGCCAATGGGAGGCCAAGGGGAGGCCAGCGGGGCGGGATGTTGGGAGCCAGCGAATGAGAGAGCAACTCGTGCATTGTTTGAATGTTTGAATGGTGCGTTTGGTGCTTTTCGTAAGAACTTGTTTCGTATACAGAGGACAAAAATTTAGGAAAATGTTTTTCGTATGCTGGATTTTTCGTATTCAGGGGTTTTCGTAAGAAGGCGGCCGACTGTATTTACATACACATATAAATTGTTAAAGTATTTCAAATACAATCTATATGCTAATATCCAGGGTGAAATGGTGGCATAGTGGTTAGCATGTCCTGGGTTCAAGTCCTGGGCTCAGTGAGTGCAAAGCTGTGCGATGTTGCATGGATTTCTTCCCGGTATCCTGGTTTCGTGCCGCAGTGCAAAGGCATGCCCATTAGGCTAATTTGCTGTCCCAAGTTTCCCCTAGGTGTCAATGCATGTATTAATGGACCCTGTAAGGGATTTGAGCTGTTCATGCTGCCTGCTGCGTTCACCCAGAGTTGACTGAGACGGGCTATAATGATGGACATTTATTCATTTTGGTCAGTGTCATGATAGTTTCGAAGCCAATCCTAAGAAAGTCCGTGCTGCAGCATCATATTATCCAGGAGTGAAGCTCAACCTGATGTGACTCCTCCCTCTTCCCTCAGATAAACATCCTCCTAAACGTACAGCATGCAACAGCTCACATTACAAAAACACTGTTGTCTCCATGTTATGCTTTACTCCGCTCAGGTACAGTAGGAGGAGCTGGATCAGATCTGACTCCACCCCCTGGATTTAGTATCCTGGTTAATGGAATGGCGGTTCATCTCAGTGTACCACATTCACACATTCATTTCGACCATTCATGTTGCCTGTCCCCATGCACGCTTGTTTTTTCTTTGTTTTTTGTTTTTTTGGAAATTGGAGGAAACTGGATGGTAAAAGAAAGCCAGACAGACACAGTGAGAGGATGTGAAATTCCTCACAGATCGTAACCTAAGCTGTAACTGTGAGCTCTAAGAATCAATATTTCCACTTCAGTGCATTAATGACGGAAATTAAATCCACTGTATTTCCCTCAGTAAGTGTTTTTATTTATTTATTTTAATTTGCAGAGAATGTGAACAGAAAGGCCTTTAAGGGGAGCGTGACACCAGGATGGCACTACTTTGGCAGAAAAATGGTGAATCTTCTGGATTGTATGTATGAATAAGTAGATTATCAAAATACGATTATACAGTGTTCTGAATAAAATCTCTGGGGGCGTGGCATCACAGGAAGATACGATAATTGATTATTTGCCTATAACAGCAATTTTTCAGTTTATGGTTACATGAAATGTTAAGAATTATCTGAACAACTACAGTACTTTTATTATTGTAGTGATAATTACAATAATAATACGGCTGATACTGACATGATTATTATTTCTATCATTATCATTATATAAACAATTCCCTGAAAAAGTCTCTTTATAAAAATACAGTATATGTGAAATGAAATATAACTAAAATAATAACTGCACCCTCCACATCTGGAATGAGGATGTGGAGGGGCTTTTTTTGTCTGCTGAAGCCAAAGGCTGATGATACCAATTGCACAAGCCATTTGTGTAATAATCATTCAACTTATCTGATGGTAACGATGCAATAATTCAATTATCACATGGCGATAATACAATAACAGGAATTACTCCAAGGCTTTCCACCAATCAGAAATGAGAAAATCTCTTTAATAAATAACAATAATATTATGCATTATCCTGATATAGTGAAGCAATCAGGTCACCGTTGAATATTCATGTGTGTTACTTCTCAGAATTATTTTACTATTCTAGCTGTAAAACATTCATTCATTCATTTTCTGAAACGTTTAATCCTAATTATGGTCGCGGGAAGGCTGTCGCCCATTTCAGTAGACTCTGGGAGAGGGTGGGGTACACCCTGGACAGCTCTCCAGGCCTTCACAGAGCCAACACTCACACCTAGGGGCGATTTGGAACAGTCAATTAACCTACTGTGCATGCTTTTGGACTGTGGGAGGAAACTGGAGTACCCAGAGGAAACCCATGCAAGCACGGGGAGAACATACAGACTCCACACAGAAACACCCGAGCTGGGAATCAAACCCAGGACCTTCTTGCTGTGAGGCGGACATGCTAACCACTACGCCACCATGCTGCCCACTGTAAAACATTTTTTTAAATAATTTCCGATAAGCAGTATTTTTTAAAAGTTGACAAAATCTGATCAGCTTCCCCACTTTGACTTTCGGCCCTCATGTAGTCTTTGATTTTCTCTTTACAGGACGTGGCTGATTTTGAGTGGGTGATGTGGTTCACCACCTTTCGCAACCACATCTTGTTTGCCCTTTCTGGTCATGTGATCTTTGCTAAAATTTGCTCCATGATTTCTCCCAAGGTGGGTCGGAATGTCTGCCATTAGCAGGCAATCACTATAACTACTCAGGCATGTGCATGGCTTGATTTGATATATGTATAATAGAAGATTTATGTATTTAGTAAGACTTATTGTACATAATAAACTCGTGAATCAATGTGTGAAGTTGTTCAATACATAAATAACTTTTTTGTTGTTGTTTGTGGAAATCACTACAGCACTGCACTAAATAACTAGTATCCTGTAATAAATAGCCAATGCATTATTGTTGGGTTTTTTTTTTTTTTTGCTGTCGGCTTCATGTGAAGATCAGTATAAGTGGATATAAGGTAATGATTATTTTTTTTTAAGTTTTCTAACTTTTTTGTATTTCCATTTGATTTTTATTAATCACCTTAATACATTCATAATGCTGTATTTATATCCTCTATAGTGTAAGTAGTGAAGCTTTACATTAAATCTGCTTAGTAACTACATGCTTATTACATCTTATACTAGAAACCTTCAAAGCTCATTTAAAGCACAAGCTTTGATACGTTACTGCAGGGGTCTCCAATCTTATCCACAAAGGGCCGGTGTGGGTGCAGGTTTTTACTTCAACCAGACAATAGTCGCACCTTCCACCTGTTTCCATCACCAGTCATCAAAAGAAAAAAAAAATAGATTTCACGTCCATGTTTCAACTCTGGAGTGGGGCCATCTTGGTGAGATCACCTTGCTTTAAGTCTTACAGCAAGGTGATCTCACCAAGATGGCTCCACTTCAGAATTGAAGCGGTAATGTCTAATCTATTTTTTTTTTTCTTTTCTATTGATGATCAGTGATTGGTGGAAACAGGTGGAAGGTGCGACGACTGTTTGGTTGAAGTGAAAACCTGCACCCACACCGGCCCTTTGTGGATAAGATTGGAGACCCCTACGTTAGTGTTTCTTTAGGAACGACTTAGGCCTGTCTCAGCCAACACTGGGAGAAGGCACTGTATGACCGCCAGACCATTTCAGGGCTAAAATGTACACAACCACTCATACATACACTCACAGCTCGGAGCAATTTGTAAAAACCAATTACGTAACGTAATGTGAATGTCTTTTTACCGTGGGAGGAAACCAGACTACCTGGAGAAAACCCATGCTAGCATGGTAGAACATGCAACTCCGCACAGAAATGCCCTCACCTAATTGTATTTTAAATGCATTGTAATATCTATGATGACGATGATGATGATGATTATATTCATTACATTGTTCGCCAGAATTATTATATTTATTTAGCAATACTAGAAGGGCAGTGGTGGGCTGGTGGTAAAGGTGCTGGATCACTGATCCCCAGCTGGGAGTTCAAGCCCCACTATCAACGGGTTGCCCCCCAGTGCAGCTAACTGGGTTATCAAAGGCCCGCCATGTCTCTCACTGTCTGTGGTGAGAGGTTCATGTAAAAGAACCATTGCTGTCTTTCGTAAAAAGTAACCGCATAGCCGTCAGCATGTTTCTGCCCTGCAAGGGCCTGGCGAGCTGTCCAGGGTGTACTCTATCTGCGATAGGCACCAGCCCCCCCCACGACCTTAATTATGATAAAGCATTTCAGAAAATGAATGAATGAATAGTAGTACAGTACTACTTTACTAGCCAATCTTAGTGCCACTACGGTGGATTATTATTATTTTCTAATTTGTTCTTCATCTTGATCTACAGAACAGGTCTCTGATCTACATGCTGTACGGCTTTGTAACCGTTTTCATCATCATGGGCTGGACTTACGTGTCGCTCATCCTGTCGCATTGCATCCTCCTCTACAGTGTAGCACTTGTTAAGAGGAAGTGGCTCTGTTTCCTGGCTGGACTCACCAGCCTGGCCACTTTCAAGATGGAGCCCTTCAGCTCATGGCAGGTGGGTGACTGGGGGTCAAAATGTACCGTTGGGGAAAAAAAAGTACAAAAAAAAAGTTTATACTTTTTCAAGATCTGCATTGTAAATAAATGAAGCGTTGGAATTGTAATTTCTGATTTTGGAAGTGTTTGGCTTTTTTTTAGGCTGGGTTTGTCACCGGCACTTTCGACCTGCAGGACATCCTGTTTTACGGAGGCTGCGGTTTCTCCATCATGCGCTGCATGAGTTTCGCTTTGGAGAATTGCGAGAAGAAGGATGACCATTACAGCTTCATGGATTTGGTCAAGTACAACTTCTACCTCCCTTTCTTCTTCTTTGGACCCATCATGACATTCGATCGATTCCATGTGCAGGTGAGTCTTAGTAGGAATCTGAGTATCAAGCTTCAGCTATCTCTTTCATGGCCTTCTGTTTATCCACAAACAACGATTTCAGTATATTTCTTTTATGTTGTGTAAAGAGCGAAATGAAAACATTTTCCATTAATGATGTAATAAAGTTAATACAGTGGTACCTCACTTTACGAAAGTCTCACCAAACAAAAAATGCAGGTTACGAAATGCATTTTCCTAAAATTTTTGTCTCTGGATATGAAAGAAGTTCACGTTACGAAAGCGTCGTCTTAAAAATGTGCCATTCAAACATTCAAACAATGCACGAGCTGCTCTCCCAACAATGACGTTCGAACATCCCGCCCCACTGGCCTCCCATTGACTTGGAGGGATGATGCAGCTACCTCCCATTGCCTATCTCCCAACATCCCACCTCGCTGGCCTCCCATTGGCTAGGAGGGATGATGCAGCTCCCTCCCATTGCCTATTATGGAGCTGCATCTCCCATAATGCTTTTCGTGTAAAAGACAGAGTTACTGTTGCTTCATGCTTTATTTCTTGACTCAGGCTTTTAACCTTCCATAAACATTTGTAAGATTATAAGAATACATGGTCAACATGCACGCGCACACACACACGCAAGGCACACACACACACACACACGCATGCGTGTGATTTCCAGTGCGAGTGAGAAGAAGAAACGGGCTCGAGTGAAATCTCAAAGGAATATGGCCAAACCCATCTACCATCGGGACAGTACTGAAGCAGAAGGAGGTCTTAAAAGGTATGATTTTATAATTTTTAAAGGGTTTAGGGGGTAGTATTGAGGGGCCTTGGAACGAATCACACGCTTTACGAAAAATCCAGGTTAAGAAAAAGCCTCTGGAACAGATTAATTTCATAAGATGAGGCACCACTATATAAAGTTTTAAGCATTCCCCAAAGGTGGTGGTCCCGATAGATATCTCTGTCAATATGTGTTCTAGTCTGGTGTTATGTGAGGAGCACGATTACTATAGGAGTGGAATTGATGTCAACCCCGAAGGAAATAAATAAAAAAGTAAACACCTCTGTGCTACGTTTCCTGACTATAGGCTGAAGCGAAAGAAGGAAAGGCTAACCTGAGTGTCCGTTTCAGCACTTTTCACTCGCTGACTTTCCCATTCATTAGTATCACCTGCCTGATTAATTTAACTATCCGTTAAATCAGTTCATGTTCCGTGATTCCGCTCATGTTTGGTGTCTTGCTTGGTTAAAGTTTGTCTGTCTTCCTGAGTTATTTTTCAATTCTGTCTGATGGTGGTGGAGTCTTGATGTTTTGGGTTTGAAAGCTAATGGGGCTCCGCTCAGGAACTGAACTATAGTGGAAACTTAAGCGTTTTGAATTCTGTTAAAAAATCCAAGTTTCAAACAAAAGCTCTTAAACTAAATCTTTCATGACGAGACATGTCTGAGAAACACATCCTATTAAAAATGTCTTTTATGGATTTTTATTAAATTTCCAGTATAAGAGCACAATTATAAAAGGTGTTTTATTATTTTTTACTATTTTTGTTTTTATATTTATTTTATTATTTCTATTTTATTAATAATACAATTAATTTTATTTTATTGATATAAATTTTTCTAATTTTATTATTTATTTTATGATTCATATTTTTATTTAATTTATGATATTTATTAATTTTATTATTCATATTATTTATTTCATTTGTTGTGGTCACTTAATTTTCTCTTTTTATTGTATTTTATTATTTTATATTTTAGTATTACTATTCCAGTGTCTGTGAAGTGGGGGCAGTGGTGGTCTAGTGGTATAGGGCGCTGGATCGCTGATCCAAAGGTTGGGAGTTCGCGTCCCACTCTCCACAAGGTTGTCACTGTCCCCCCCCGGTGCAGCTAACTGGGTTATCAAAGGCGGGCCATGTCTCTTACTGTCTATGGTGAGAGGTTCATGTAAAAGAACCATTGCTGACTTTCGTAAAGAGTAGCTGCAAAGTCGTCAGCGTGTTTCTGTCCCTTGCTAAAAAGGGTTGTGACAGGAAGGACATCCGACGTAAAAACCTCTGCCAAATCAAACGTGCGAGTCAGATGATTCGCTGTGGCGACTCCTGAGTAAAAGGGGAAAAAGCCGAAAGGAAGACAGACAGACAAGACATTCCAGTGTCTGTGAAATGAAAGTTTTGTTTCCTGACAGTTTCGTCATATCCCTGAAGCAACAGATCCCCACAATCATAAATTCAGACTTGAGGTTCACCTCACGCTACACACAGTAAATTAAAAATGATGGCATGTTCCTTGATTACGTTGATTGTTTTTCATTTTCAGGCAAACAACCCTAACCTGATCCGTAAAGATCGAGAGATGTGGGACATCACCATCCATGCTTTGGTGCACCTAGGAGTCATTTTGGTGGTGGACGTGTTCTTCCATTTCCTGTATATTTTGACTATACCGAATGACATGAAGCTGGTGAAAGACTTATCTGATTGGTCATTAGGTCAGTTTTATCCTGCTGTACACAACACAGTCATCAGAATACTAAGTATCATGAATTAGTAAATACACTAGGTAGGTTGCATCCTTGAACAGCTTTCCAGACCATTGCAGGGCAACACACAGACAGGTTAGCACATCTGCCTTACAGCAAAAAGGGCCTGGGTTCGAGTCCCGGGTTAGTGCATGGAGTTTGCATGTTTTTAACGTGCTTGTGTGGGTTGTCTTCGGATATTCGGGTTTTCTCCCATACTCCAAAGACATTCACATTAGGCTGTTCCAAATTGAGTGTGAATGGTGCATGAGTGTTGATTCTGCAAAAGACTGAAAAGCAGTTCAGGACATCCCTTGCATTCGGCAGAGGTAGGCTCCAGCCTTCCCATGATCCGAATAGAATTAAAAATTTTAGCAAATGGGTTCTCAAGTTGCGCATTTTCAAGGTACGTGATTATTTACCTGGAGATTCCAAATTCGAATCTGATTTATTTTTAGCCCAGAGTCCATGGGACGGAAGGAGGGAGGGACGGCATACGCTCACTTCCCTGTCACTCTTAGCGATTGCCAGCCAACCATGTGCATTTGTGAGCTTATTCGTACAAGGGGGCAAATAGCACTTTTTCTCCGAGTGTGTTAAACCACCCCCAAATACACATGTGCCGACGTTTGGAAGGGATGGGTATCTAGCATCGCATATCACGGATCTAGCATCGCATATCACGTGCATGCTTTCACCCCTCCCTGGTTGGTGGTAGTTGAGTGACAGAGAAGGAAATACCTGATGGGTGGGAATTAGATACGACTAAATTACAGAGAATATGGGGGAAAATCCACAAAAAATAAAAGTTTTAGCAAATGATACAGTATATTTTCAGGTGTACGGTTAAAATATTCAATGAATTCAAAAACTTGTAGATATAGTAGGTTGAGTAGGATAAGTAAGTACAGTGGTACCTTGACTTACGAGTGTCCCTTATAACGAATTTTCCATGATACAAGCTTCGATTCCACCAAAAATCTGCCCCATCCAACCGGCAAAATTTTGATTTACAAGCTTTCCTCCAAATGGCTTTTCCGGGCAGATTAGCCTCATATTCTTCCGCGTGTATTCCTCTGCGCTCCGAAAACGCCTTATGCAGTGCTTCTCAATTATTTTTTGTGACGCCCCCTCTACGAAGAAAATAAAACATTTCTCGCCCTCTCAGCGCCCTGTGCATGACTATAAATAGTGTGTACTGTACTGCACTTCATATCATTTGCTCGGTGCTTTTTTTCCCTACACCATAGGGAACAAAGTGAGAGTGCCACTGCCAACTACTGTAGTGGATGCACAATTACAATTAATTCTAGTACAGTATGGCAAAAAACATGTCCGCCAGGGTCATACGCGCTCCCCCTTGCATCACACCTCACTCTGTGAGAAGCACTGGCCTTGTGGGAGCTCACCATGAGCCTTTCCTTGCTGGCATTCATAGCGTGCAGACGCACAAAATTCTCCTCCTCTTCCTCTGTTATCCACCACCTCCTGCCTGCCCACGTGACATCGTTTTTACATGCTTATCTTTGATATATTAGGTCAAATATACGTGTTTGTGGTGGGTTATATGAGTTTGGGAGGGGGTTGGAACGGTTTAATTGATTTTCTGTTATTTCTGATGGGAATAATTGTTTCATCTCACGAACTTATTGGCTTACGAGCTCTCCCTCGGAACCGATTAAATTCATTAGACAAGGTACCACTGTAGTCCATTCTGAAAAGTTAATTGATTTGTTTTGTTTTCCTTCCAGCTGGTTTGGCGTATTCGAACCTGGTGTACGACTGGGTGAAAGCAGCCGTCATGTTTGGTGTTATTAATACAGTGTCTCGGTTAGACCATTTGGATCCTCCTCAGCCCCCGAAATGTATCACCATGCTATACGTCTTTGCCGAAACGTAAGTATAGACATATTACAGGTAAACCTGACAACACAAAGCAAAAACAAATAAATAATAATGACGTTTCTATTGGACTCATTAAATTCCCTTTCAATCTTCTAGGCACTTTGACAGAGGCATCAACGACTGGCTATGCAAGTAAGTAAAATAAATGCAACCATGTCAGTCGCCAGACAAAAATACAACAAATGAAGCGTCAGTAATGGCTTAGTGGATAAGGCCCTTAGTTACTGATCCGTAGGTCAGCAGTTCAATCCCTACTCTCACCACTGTAGGCCCCTAAGCAAGGCCCTTAACCTTCAATCGCTGAGTTTTATAAAAATGAAAATTGTAAGTCGCTCTGGATAACAGTGTTTTCCAAATGCTGTAAATGGAAATGAAATCATCTTTGTGCCAGTAAATGAAGAATATTTGTAGAAAACTGAAGCAGCAGAGAACAAGTCTTCCTTCTGTTTACTGTAAAGGTATGTTTATGACTACATTGGTGGAAATCACGATGGAATCTTTAAGGAGCTGCTCGCTACAATCTGCACCTTTGGCATCACTACTCTGTGGCTCGGACCTTGCGAACTGGTCTACATCTGGTCCTTCTTCAACTGTTTCGGCTTGAACTTTGAGCTGTGGCTGGCTAAGCTTTTCTCTCTGCCACCATTGTCTACCATTGAGGTATGATTCTGTTAATAATTCATTCATTTGTAAAACCATGTAGTCCTCTAGGGTCGCGGGAAGGCAGGTGCCGACTCTGGATGAAGGCGGGGTGCACCCTGAACAGGTCATTGCAGTTCATCGCACGGATATCCACAACCACTCACATTCACAAGTAGGAAACTGGAGTACCAGGAGGAAATTCACACAAGCACGAGGAGAACATGCAAAAACTTCCTGTGAGGCAGACGTGCAAACCGCTAATCCAACGTGTGGCTTGGAGAGTGTGCAGCTTATGCAAGTGTGTCGGCTCAGGGATGCACTCACAGTGTGTTCTGGGTGAACCCTATCTTTGGCCAGAAATGGCTGAGATAGGCTCAAGTCCCTCCTGGTTCGGAAAATGAATGACTAAACTCCATGTATTGTTACATTTGAATTTCTGAAACGCTGTGAAACAATTTTCTACTGTTTAATATTTTTACTTTTTGAAGTTAACAAGGTAAACAAAATGCAGTTACTGCTCAAAGAATTGAACTGGAGACTCCTTCCAAACAAATTCTAAATAGATGTTAAATCATTCAAAAACTATTTAAAAAAGTTTATATAGTACTAGTGTATATCTTTTTCCTTTCCTTTTTTGTTGGGATTTTCCCCATTTTTCTTCCCAATTTAGTCGTATCCAATACCCCCCCACCCCCCACCCCCACCCCCACCCCCACCCACCCACCCCACTGTGCAGCTAACTGGGTTATCAAAGGCCGGCCATGTCTCTCACTGTCTATGGTGTGAGGCATGTAAAAGAACCATTGCTGACTTTCGACAAGAGTAGGCTGCAAAGCTGTCGCAAACCTTGCGATGGCCTGGTGAGCTGTCCAGGGTGTACTCTACCCTCACCCGAATTTGGCTGGGATGGGCACCAGCCTCCCCGTGACCCAAATTAGGATTAAGCGGGTACAGAAAATGAACTGATGAACTGAACAATTCCCACCCATCAGGTATTACCTGTTCCCTAACATACGACCACCACCAGCCTGGGAGGGGCGAGAGCATATATACTCTGTGACATGCAATGCTGCCAACCAGCTCTTTTTGAACTGCGGCATATACATATTTGAGGGCGGTCTAACACACTCGGGGAGGGGGAAGCGTGAACCACCCCTTCATTCAAATGAGCTCACGTATGCCAATAATTGGCTGCCAGTTGCTGTGAGTGACTCACATGAGAGCTCGGCCAATGAGCTCCCGTGGACTCCTAGTTACGGACTGTGGCACCAGCCTGGATGTGTCTAGAATGTAAACTGACAATACTTACTGTCCAACCTGCTGTTAAACAAACTTAATCAACACCAATTTGACCAATCAAGATCCAGAGTTTAAAAGCACAGTTGTAGAAATTGGTTTAATACAATACACAGAATTACACTTTTTGTTTTCTTTTCTTATCAAGGGAGTTATGTCCGAGGCAATGTCACGGCGTATCAGAGGACTATTCAACGCCGTTAACTTCTGGCAAATTGTCCTGTATAACGTCCTCGCACTGAACAGCCTAGATTTTGCCAAGTTGGTAGCGAAGAGACTGTTGTTCAAAGGTACGTAACCTTTTTTTTATGGAATCAAATTTATAGGTTTTGTAGTATGGCCCAGTAAAGTACATGCAGGCATGTAATCTAATCTACTGGATAAAGTCATTCTGTGACCCTTGTAAGACTAATACCGATGTACTGTAGAATCAACCATTTGGTACTTTTCTACAGAATGTAATTTATATGTAGTGCTGTGAAAACGTTTCTGTCCACCTCCCTCCCCCAATCCCCACTTGATTTTTTCTGAGAGGCACATACACTGCCATCCATAATTATTGGCACCCCTGATTAACATGTGCTAAACGCATTAAATGAAATTCAGTGTTTATTGCCGAAGCTTCTCTCACACTGAAAATTGTAGAAAAAAAAAAATTTAACCTTCAACTCAAGTGAATTTTAAGAAAAAAAAATTATTGACGAAGAAATTATATATTTATATATATTTTTTTTTGATAAAACCACATGTTCCACAATTATTGGCACCTCCAACGATTTCTCAAGAATAAATGTAATTGAAGTATTGCTGTCATTTCTATAGTATTTTACAAAGATGATCAAAGTATCCAGGAACATTTAATTAGTAATTCCTCACTTCCTGTTTCCCTGGGGTATAAATATGATGTGACACAGACACCATTTCTCTTATCTTCTCTTCAACATGGGAAAGACAAAGGAACATATCATTGAAGTAAGGCAGATGTGTGTTGACCTTCACAAGTCAGGCGACGGTTACAAGAAAATCGTCCCTTGCCTGCACCTGTGCATATCGACTATCAGAGGAATCATTAAGAGGTTTAAACCAACCGGAACAGTGGTAAACAAGCCTGGACGAGGACGCAAGGTTATTTTGCCACCATATACAGCGAGGAGGATGGTAAGAGAAATAAAATGTTCTCCAAAGCTCAAGGTTAAAGAATCGCAACAAATGAGAGCATTTTTGGGTCATTAAGTCTCCAAAAACAACCACCACGCACTAACTACATGCCAACAAGCTGTTTGGGAGGCATGCAAGGAAAAAAATCCTTTTCTCACTCACAATCATAAACGAAAATGTCTGGAGTTTGCTAAGTGGCAGTTAAACTTCATCTGGGTCCGTGTGCTTTGGTCAGATGGGACCAAGATGGAGCTTTTTTTGGCAACAAACACTCTAAGTGGGTCTGACGGAACACAAAAGATAAGTATGCAGGAAAGCACCTCATGCCCACTGTGAAGTCTGGGGGAGGATCGGTGATGCTGGGGACCTGTTTCTCTTGCAGAGGTCTGAGAACCTTGTTACGGTGCATGGCATCACGAATGCTTTGAACTATCAGGATATTTTAAATCAAAATCTGGTGGCATCTGCCCGAAGATGAGACATCACTGGGTCTTTCAGCAAGATAATAGCCCTAAACATGTGACACAGAATCAAGCTCCTCCCATGGTCATCTCAGTCCTCAGACCTCAACGCCATTGAAACCCTGTGGAGTGAAGCTGAAGAGGAGAGAGCAGAGGAGAGGACCAGGTCGCTGGATGATTTAAAGAGATTGTGCAGAGAGGAAACGGCCCAAGATCCTCTTTCTGTAACCTCCCATGCTGTGAAACATTACAGGAGAGATTAGGGGCAGTTTTGTACAAAGTATTAACATCATGGGGGTAATAATTGTGGCACACGTGCTGTACATTGATGTAAAAGAATTATTTCTTAATGTGGGATTTTATCCCACATTAAGATATAAAAAATGCATTCGAACTTTAATTTCCTGGAAGACAGTTGTCGTGTGCCCTCACTTGAAGCTTCAAAGTAAAAAAAACAAAAAAAAAAAAAACAAATGCTGAGACTTGCTGAGAAATTGAGATCTCATCCCATCATGGCTCCCCAGACCCTGACTCATTTTTTAACATGTTTCAAAAATGAACAAATCAAAGAGATCCCGAATTCAAGGTACTGAACAGAACACAAGGATCCTTTACTTCAAGCTACTCTGCTGTTGTTTCTTCCCCAGGTTTCCCCGTCTCTACTCTCTCGGTGCTGTTAGTGACCTACTGTGGTGTTCAGCTAGTGAAGGAGCGCGAGAGAAAACAGGCCCTACTCGAAGAACCCGAGCCGAGCAAACCGAAAACCGATTAGACAAGCAGACAGCACTGATTTGCAGAGTCCGAGCTCCTCACACCAAACCCAAGCAGCTTGTGTCACCATGGTCACTGTTTGCAACAAACTTGTTTAATAAGCACAGGGTGTCTTTTTTAACTGTGAATAGGCCTTAAGTGCACTTGCTGTACAATTTCTAACTCCTTTCTCAAAGACTGCCACATACTAACCAAGTGCAATTTTTTATGTGTTTTATTTAAATCTATTATGGACTGTCTGGAGAATGGGCTTGCTACAAAATTTTATGCAGATATCATATATTGAATGATTAAAGATGGAACAGTATTCATGATTTCGTGTCTGTTGTCTGATGTCAGTCACCCTTCGTCGAATATGGCAGGTTTTGTTTGGTTTCATAAACCTTGGCTTGGAACAGTCATTCATTCGGTCACTCAAACCACCTCATCCTACTCTAGTTGGCAGGAGCCTGTCTCAGCCAACTCTGGGTGAAAGTGGTATACAGCCTAGACATCTTGCCATTGCAAGTCCATTGCTGTGCCAACACACACATATACACACAAACACACAACCATTTACTCTCACACCCAAATCTAATAGCAATTTGGAACAGCTAGTTATCCTAATGTACATGTCTTTGGACTGAGGGAGGAAATCAGAGTACCTAGAGGAAAGCACTTAAACACTGGGAGAACATGCGGAGGAACAGTTCAGATGCCAAACTTTTTCTATAAATTTTTATTGAGTAACAAAAGCAAGAGGATCGGAATGCAGATGTTTGTAGAATTTTAGCAGATCAGGTCTTAAATGTGAAGTCACTAAAATATATACTGTATGCATAGAAATCTCTCTCTCTCTCTCTCTCTCTCTCTCTCTCTCTCTCTCTATATATATATATATATATATATATATATATATATATATATATAAAACAAAAATAAAAGGACAGGACAAAGACTTTCTATTGAAACTCCATTTATCACTACAGATCTGTTTCGAGGGATGGTGAAACCATCCTCTCTCTTCAGGTGATTATAGAGGAATTCTTCTATAGGATGGATAGGAAGGATTCTTCTATAATCACCTGAAGAGAGAGGATGGTTTCACCACCCCTCGAAACAGATCTGTAGTGATAAATGGCGTTTCAATAGAAAGTCTTTGTCCTGTCCTTTTATTTTTGTTATTTGCTCTACCAAAAAAGTATTGAGCACTCTCCTACAGAAGGATCTACTCAGAAAATCCTCTCTCTCTCTCTCTCTCTCTCTCTCTCTATATATATATATATATATATATATATATATATATATATATATATATATATATATATATATATACACTGTATATATGGATGGAATTTTTACAAAAGCAAGGGGCCTGCTAGCATCCATCTGCAGGCCATATTTGGTCCTAGCCCTGGACTTTGGACACACAGTTCCATACATAATCAGCCATAAACCTCAGCATGTTGTATAATTACTATTTTCTTTGAACAATGCCTGAAAAAAGGAAATAAAGCCCCATTTTCCTTAATAATGAGGGTTAACAAGATTCAATGGGCAAATAAAATTTCACGCTAACAAGCTACTTGGGTTCATCTTTTTGATCAGTGGTTCCCAACCCAGTTCCTGGTCATCTACCTTCCTGAAGACTGATGTTGATGATGAACAAACCCTGTTGTTCTACTTATCAAATTAGCTAAAATAAGCAAGCCCTATTAGAGTTTTCTTCCACTGGTGTTTGCCTGTAGCAGTGTCCTCCTGTGGTAATGGTACCCAGTTTGTGGAGGCTTAGATGTTCTTTAGTCCATCTAGATCCTTTAGGCATTGCTTCCACCATGTTGTCTGTGAGGCGTTTCGCATACATCACCAATTTAGGTGGAATTGATCCTCTCTATACACAGCAAAGATCATCCTCTGGTGCCCAAGTGACATGGCCAAGACATTCAAGACGGCTCTAACCCTAGCCATGCCACCTGGCATTCATTTACTCATACATTCTGTATGAAGACGTAGTTGGGAACCCTTACTGTTGGAGCCAAAGTCTTCATGAACATGGATATCCAGGAACACGGTTGGGCATCACTGCTCTACAGTTGTGGATCCCTGAATACAGGTTCTATAGAAACCTGCAATAAAGGAATTTACCATTTGGAAAAGAACCCTCGGAAAAGCCTTCTGAATATGCAAATTATGTGAAATAGCTACATATTAATGTGTGCCTGTGTGTTGATTTTATTCAATTCTTAACACTTGAAGCTTTTTCTGCTCTTTTTTACTGATCAACCAGCAGACATGGCTCTAAATACTTTTAAAAAGGACCATATTATCCCTGGTACAGTCCTCAATGTCGACTGTTCGTATGGACTACTCTATGCCATCTGTTGGTTAGCATCTACCGGTCAAGATGGCTGCATTCAAGGGGGAGGGAAGAAAAAGGTATCTCGAATGTCAGGCTCTCCAAATGTGAGTCTTATGGCTTTACTCAGTTCTAAAATTAAACCCAGCTGATAGCCAGTGGCAGCTGAGTGACAAAACCACACTCCGCCAGCCTCTATTTCTCTCTCACAGATTCACCCTGCTAATCCAAGCAGACCAGCAGTGGGAGAGCATTTGGACACCCTCCTACTTATATATCAAGCTAACGGTGCATTCAAAACCTTGACAAGATGGCTGCCATGCCTCTGAACCCAGTGACAGAGCCACGCATGTACCAGCAGTCACTTCTTCTGGATGGCCTCTATGAACTTCTTGAAAATGACAAATTTGTGGACTGTGTCTTGAAGATTAAGGACCAAGATTTCCCTTGTCACAAACTGGTGCTGGCCGCCAGCAGCCCATACTTCAAGGCTATGTTCCTCTCAGACATGGAGGAGAGCACAAACCGAGAAGTAGTCCTGAAAGATGTGGAGCCACACATCATGGGGATGATCCTGAGGTACATCTATACCTGTGACATCAACCTGACTGAGCAGAATGTCCAGGATATCTTCATGGCAGCCAACATGTTCCAGATCCCATCCATCTTTAGCGTGTGTGTATCCTATCTGGAGCATAAGATGGTGCTGAGCAACTGTCTAGCTATCTTTAGGCTTGGACTACTACTGGAGTGCCCAAGACTGGCAGCAAAGGCTCGGGACTTCATTTGTGACCACTTTGAGCTCATCATCCGAGACAAAGATTTTCACCAGCTTGGATCGGGAGAACTGGCTGCCATCATCACTTGTGATTCGCTTTGTGTGGAAAAGGAGGAGAGGGTATTTGAAGCTCTAATGGAATGGATTGAGCATGATAAGGATGAAAGGCTGAAGGATCTGCCGGAACTTCTACACTGTGTACGATTTCGTCTGATGCCATCTGCTTATATTAAAGAAAAAGTAGAGGGTCACCAGTTGATCAAATCCAACCAGGAGATCAAGAAAGATCTGCAGCTGGTCAAGGATGCCCAAAAGGGACTGCTGCCCAAAGTCAAAGGGTCATCAAGCAAGAAGGCAACAGCCACAGTAAGTGATGAGGATATCAATGATGAACAGCTGCTTCCTGGGATTCTGAATGATAATCTACGCTTCGGAATGTTTCAAATGGACTTCATATTAATGATTAGTGACACGGGGACGGTTGCATATGACCCTGCTGAAAACGAGTGTTACCTGGCATCTTCATCTACTGAAATACCAAAAAATCACTGCAGCTTGGTGACTGCAGAGAATCAGATCTTTGTGGCTGGTGGACTCATATATAACGAGGAAAACAAAGAGGAACCGCTCAGCTCTTACTTCCTACAGGTAAATGTATCAGAAACCTTCTGCCAA
Source organism: Plotosus lineatus (assembly GCA_024760905.1). Taxonomy (NCBI): domain Eukaryota; kingdom Metazoa; phylum Chordata; class Actinopteri; order Siluriformes; family Plotosidae; genus Plotosus; species Plotosus lineatus. The sequence continues at coordinate 42,603,661 of CM045743.1, read as the reverse complement.
GAGGTTACGTTTTCATCAGTGTCAGTTTACTTGATTGTTTACCTGTAAAGCCTGCGAGTAATTTGCTGTCCACGGTCTTTTGGAACAATTCTGAAAGTTCTATGATGGGCAGGTGAACAACCAAAGATGTTCCCATTCAATTTTAGGAAGAATCCACACACTCTTGGTATCACACAAACACACACACGCACACACACATACACACACTCACAAATTGCAACCTCTATAATGATGTGCTGTAGTGGTCAGGGTGTTGGGCTCTTGATGAGAAGGTCATAGGTTTTAAACCTATTAAGTTTCATCATACCAAGATCTGAGCCATGTTGTCAATTTGGCGGCAATTTAAATGTAACTTTACTTTGAACGTGTGCTGTTCCAGCAGACCCAGCAGGGGGTGCTATGTGCTTGATTTTTATAGCTTGGCAAAGGTTTGCACTCTCTGAGTGTTCTTATAGTGTGATCTTCTATTAGTGTTATTTTATGTGTTCCTGCTTTGTACCAATACTTAAATTCATCCTCATTAACAATCCTTGTGGTATGTCCTGCATCATTTGCTCTAAACACGAAGCCAGTGACTCATCAAACCCTCCTCTGGGATCACTGCGCCGATTAAAACAGCTGTTAGGGCTACGAAGCTTATGAATAATTTTTGTTGCCACATATGACAAGTAACGCGTCGTGAGTCTCGGACTCTTCAGAATTTCCTTCTCTGTGTTTTAGTCTTCAGAGTTCACAAACCATTTAAATCAAAGACCAGCACAAGCTCATTTGTATGCTGCGTGTTCTTCCACTTTTCTCACTGCCAGTTTGACCCCATGAGCTCTGAATGGCTGGGGATGCCTTCAATGCCAAATCCCTGCTGCCTCTTCGGACTCGCTGATGCCCAGAACGCCATCTATGTTGTGGGTGGAAAGGGGCTGAAGGAGAGAGAGCATGCTTTAGATACTGTAATGATCTACGACAGACAGTGAGTACACTCAAGGACTCGGTCTGGGTTTTATTACATGTACTTTTTTTATTTTTTATTTTTATTTTTTTAATGCATTGCAAAATAAAAAAAATATTTTCAGATTTTCATTGTGCAATGTTCTTTTTCAAATATGTTATCATTGTTTTCTGAGTAAAGTTATAGGATGCAAGGAGGTTATTAACGCTCCAACAGATTAAAAATGTTATACTATAATATTATACAGCTGTAATTACAATAAAACAGCTCGGTGTATACTACTGTAATTAAAATCATCACAGCACACCCAGGTATGTTTTATGTTCTTTGCCAACTTTGTCTGGTGGTGCTGCAACATTGTGGTCATTTTAAATTAAAAAGCATTTTTATTGATATTATCTAAAATAAGGCAGTGGTGGCCTGGTGGTAAAGGGCGCTGGATCGACTGATCCTAAGGTTGGGGGTTCGAATCCCACTCTCCACAAGGTTGTCACTGTCCTCTCACTGCAGCTAACTGAGTTATCAAAGGCGGGCCGTGTCTCTCACTGTCTATGGTGAGAGGTTGATGTAAAAGAACCATTGCTGACTTTCATAACGAGGAGCTGCGTAGCCGTCAGTGTGTTTCTGCCCCTTGCTAAAGGGTTGTGTCAGGAAGGGCATCTGATGTAAAAACCTAAGAACCAAATCGAACATGCAATAATTTGCTGTGGCGACCCCTGAGAAAAAGGGAATAGTCAAAAGGATAAGAAGAAAAAGAAGAAGATTGATATTAAGGAAAATAAATAGTCTAATTTCTAATTGTGTGTTTAAAGGCAAGGAGGATATCAATGAATAGTCCCAAAGACAAAACATCCTGGTTTCAATTTAATTCAACTTTCATTTATTCATTTTCTGAACTGCTTAATCTTAAATAGGCTCACAGAGAGGCTGGTGCCCATCTCAGCCAACTCTGTATAAGCTCAAAGTGCACCCTGGACAGCTCGCTTGGCCATCGCAGGGAGGAAACACACTAACAGTGATGTAGCCAATGCTTGACAGAAGTCACAGACAGTGAGAGACATGACCAGCCTAGTTAGTGGCACAGCAGTGACAACCTGTTGACACTGGGACCTGAACCCCCAACCTTGGGATCAGTTGTCCAGAATCCTACCAATCCTACCACCGGATCTCTGGGTTGATAGTCGTGCAACTTATTGATGCGCCACTCGGGAGCGCGAACGGTGTCTTTTAAAACACATTTATCCTGTTAGTGAACTGGATACTACACAAAAACACGAGTAAACAAACAAATTTAATTTTAATTTTTTATTTTTTAAGCACTGTAATGTTACTGTCACCATCTGCTGTACAGGTGAAAATGTCAAACTGTGATTGTCAGTTGCTATGATCCAGATATTATCCACTCGGAATAATGTCCCTTAACGACCAGATATCCAACCAATCACATTGTGTCATTCCCGTGTCTGTACATTTGGAGGAAATATAGAAAATACATCTTAAATTTTAGACATATTTTTAGAGCATCCATTCATTCATTCATTTTCTGAACCATTTCATCCTAATTAGGATCGCGGGAAGACCATTCAAATATCCTGAACAAGAACTTCTTTAAGGTTTAACTAGGAATAATCGCGCGGTGGCAATATCGTAGCCTATGAGGTTTATCCGAGCTGCAATTATTGCTAGTTGAAAACTTAAACCAGTTCTTGTGAAGGATATTTGGATGGCACGTTAAAGGTTTATTCCTCAGACACAATACTGTATGGATATCTTTCTCTTCTGTAGATCTTTTAAATGGGGCGAGTCAGACCCGGTTCCATATACAGTCTACGGCCATGGCACCGTGTCTCATAACGGGCTCATCTACGTCATGGGTGGAAAATCAGACAGCAAGTATGATTGTTTTTGTTGTTGTTGTCACTGTTGTTCTAATCAATTAAAGGAACAAAATGTACAATAGTTGCTCAATTGTAATATTTCCATATTAATCGCACTATTTCATACCTTTCATGACTGCAGGCTGAGAGAGTTAAGATTAATGGGTTTGGGTTTCTGTTGTATAAAAGGAAATGCCTGCGGAGAATGTGTGTCTATAACCCCGCCAAGTTCAACTGGAAAGAACTAGCGCCGATGAAAACCGCTCGTTCCCTGTTCGGTGTTGCCGTCCACAAAAACAAAATTTATGTGCTGACAGGGGTCACCGATGACGGCCTGACCAGCAAAGCCGAGGTGTATGACATTTCCAAAAACACGTGAGTGACTTTCGAATCTTGGATTCACATGAATTTTTTTATCATTATTAATTTTTGTTAAAGTTTAATTTATTTTATTTTAAAATTTCTTTAGCTTCTATGCTAATACATACATATATACAGTATATATATAGAGGATTTTCTGAGTAGATCCTTCCGTAGGAGAGTGCTCAATACTTTTTGGTAGAGTAAATAAACAAAAATAAAAGGACAGGACAAAGACTTTCTATTGAAACTCCATTTATCACTACAGATCTGTTTCGAGGGGTGGTGAAACCATCCTCTCTCTTCAGGTGATTATAGAAGAATCTATATAGAATA
>CM045743.1:42505142-42595142 GCA_024760905.1 Plotosus lineatus | reverse complement strand
CGGCTGACTTGATTTTATGGACACATTAATGCCGCTGAGCCTCTACCGGACCAACTGAAGCAACAATACCGTGGTTATTACGCGTGACAATCAAGGCTAAATGTGGGTCAAAAAAATATAATGAGTAAGGGCTTGATATTGTCAAAATTAAGGTGCTTAGTCTTGACATGCGCTGATATACATTGGAATTATTACCGGCAACATTTCATCACAGTTTCCAAAATGTATTTCTATAATATTTTACTTCACCCTTTACTTTGCAAAGTGGCTGATCTAGTGATCAGGTAAAAATGATTGACAGGAACACTGCCATAAATATCAAAAAATCCTAAAAAATATCAAAAGCCCCTAAAAATAGATTTAAAAATCCTTAAAAAAATTAATAAATAATAAAACCTTGTCATCACGGAACTAGAAAATGGAAAACCGTGTGCCCAGTAAAGGGTTAATGAACACGGCAGAGGACTGGTTTGAAGGATATCTTTACGGATATTTGCTGTGAGGTTGTTGCAGATTTTAAGAGAAGCTCTGCCGTATTTCCATTCCATTCAATTTTCTGACATTCCAAATACCAACAACTTCACAAATCCAAGCGGACAGCATTTCAGTTGCGAAAATCAATACTAGCAATTAACAGAGAGTTAAACCACTGTAAGCAGTATCAGGTAAGAAGATTGCATCGCACGGTATCTTGTGCGGATTGAAGACGGACAGCTGTGCGTACCACTGAATTATTGAGATGAAAATAGGACCAAAGTGGTAATAAACAATATCGTACTACAGCTTTCACTTACTAAATGCATAGAGCAGCCGTCATGGATTTTGAGAGCGAGGTTCGTGAGGATCCTCCAACTTCCTGAGTCAGAACTTCGAAATCAGGTGGCGTTCCATTCACAGAATAAATAAAAGTCAAATGATGAAGAAAGCATTCATTTTACAATACGCTGTATGTTAGCTTAGACTTTCGAGCAGTACTGTGGTGTATAATTTTAAACAGGTTAATCATCTGTTTTTTAAAATTCTAGATTTATGATACGGTTTCAATTTGGATTTATTTGCATATTTAAATTGCTTACATTTTATTTGATGACTAAAGCAGCGAATTCATACTCGATTTTTTTTAGCTCAAATTTCATTGTATAGCCTCACATGAAAGTTTATTATTTTATTTCAGACACAGTTTGTTTCTCAGCTTTTAAACAACTGGATGAAAAAAAATATACAACTTATTTAGAACCTTTTCATCAGTAATAACATTCCACTTATTATTATTATTATTATTATTATTACATAAAATCTCACTGGATACAAGGAATTATATGTTCTGATTGGCTATCAGGACATCAGCTGATGTCATGTCATGAGAAGGAAATACAATAGTGGATTTGTAGAACCGAATTGAAAACAAATGTCTAAAATAATTTTAAAAAACAACAAAATGAGGAAAGCATTTGTTGGTGAGAATATACACACACACATATATATATATATATATATATATATATATATAGAGAGAGAGGATTTTCTGAGTAGATCCTTCCGTAGGAGAGTGCTCAATACTTTTTGGTAGAGCAAATAAAATAAAAGGACAGGACAAAGACTTTCTATTGAAACTCCATTTATCACTACAGATCTGTTTCGAGGGGTGGTGAAACCATCCTCTCTCTTCAGGTGATTATAGAAGAATTCTATACTATATTCTATTCTATAACCCATTCTTCTATAATCACCTGAAGAGAGAGGATGGTTTCACCACCCCTCGAAACAGATCTGTAGTGATAAATGGAGTTTCAATAGAAAGTCTTTGTCCTGTCCTTTTATCTCATATATATATATATATATATATATATATATATATATATATATTTTTTTTTTTTTTAGAATTATGATTATATTTTTGACCAAAGACATAATTGCAGTTGACAGTTTGTCAACTTGTTTACGTTTATTTAGCCGGTGACATGCACAGCCAGCAAATTGTATTAATCTTTAAATAAAATAATAAAAATACTTTCCATGAATGGCTCGACTTCATTGATTAAATGTTAATTCGTCTAAATATGACGACATCAGGAATTTGCTACAGGTGTCCTCTTTGATCATTTGAATTTAGCTGTCGTTAATTTTTTCAGATGAAGACGTATTTGATATCATCGAGGTTTTCACTGAATTATTTTTACTTAAATAGCAAAATTTTGCGACCCAGGAATTTTCTCGCCAGTTTACGGTCGAGTCCTCGCTTGTACACAAACCGCCTACGCAACAATTATGTAGTCAGGGCTGCATGAATATTGAAATAACAGTATAATACCAATTTTTATTAGCTATGTACAGATTATTAGCAAAAAAAAAAAAAAAAAAAACCTTATTCTGTGAATATAAATGTATTGACTGATAACAGTAAGTTCGTCCCATATGTTGTAATACATCACATGTCACCATGTATCAAAACATCTGGAACCATATTTTATGCTTTTACTATTAGCACCAATATCGCTACATCTGCTGAAACAACAAATAAAAATAATAATATTAATAAAAAAAATAAAAAACTTAAGTAAGGATCACACTATAGAATTACATTTTTACTCCGGTCTGCTGTCAGTAAAGTGATGAACTTCCTCAGCAGGAGTTTGGATCATCGCAGACAAACAACAAGGAAGTGCTTCAAATAAGAATTATTATAAGGTGCAGTTCGCCGCCGCCATTAATACACATTAAAATTTATTTAGGTGGCTTGGGTGCTATGCGCTTTTACACACACACACACACACACACACACACACACACACACACACACACCACGTGAAAAGGGTAGATAAGGAAAATTCATAAAGAAAGCTGTCAAATTCAAAAACAACACAATTACAAGAAAATGATAGAAATTCACTAGAAACACTAAAAGAGAAATAAGAAAAATAAAAACAAACAAAGAAACAAACAAACAAAAAATATTTAATTGCCTCTTTGTTTAGCCTTAGGTCCAAAATGTTCAGGTACTTATTTCTTGTAACCTTGTTACCCAACAATAATTTAGTACAACATTCATTCATTCATTTTCTGAAACACTTAATCCTAATTAGCTCTACTTTGCAAAAGTCAGCAACGGTTCTTTGCCCTGAACCGTTCACCATAGACAGCGAGAGACTCGGCCGGACTTGGAGAACCTGATTAGTGCACGGGGGCAACAACATGGAACATTTTTGAATCAAGAAAAATGCCAGTTTCCTCAGTGGGTGGGGCCTAGGATTGACTGACAGAACCATGCTAAAGCTAGTATCTGATGGAGCAGCGAATACTGACAAACAAAGAATTTTTGGTTTCTCCAGGGTCCGTCAAAAGTTGCCAAATGATTCACTAAATGTTTTTCTTGAATGTTAAAACCTTAATTGTAAAATGTTCGTAACACGTGTTGATAAAGTTTCACGGTTATTACATGGTGGACACCATGCTGGTGGATGTTTGCTCACCTTTCTTATAGGGTTGGGTCCATCAATCGTTCTTTTTCCTTTCCTTCATTCCTCATCCTGTGCAACAGCAGCCAGACAATACGGTCCCTCCTCGGGGGCGGCAGCACGTCGGGCTTCTTCTATTTCCATATTCTGGAAGTCCATCTTCTATATGTGTGGAAGCTTTGGTCCTCTTTAAAAAGGCGCCTCATAGTTTACCAGAAGTTGACAAATAGTCTCAAATGTCCCCGGGAATTGGAAAAAGACGGGCAGGTATTTGCTAATCATCAGAAACACTGTTGCTAACGTTTGCTAACAGCCGTAATGCACAACAAGTGTCTTTCACAAATATTCCTGCAACTGTTGCTCTCGGTCACTAAATGGGGACAAGTGTCTCAGAAGGACAGAGACGAACCCTGATTTTCGTCAACATTCATCACAAAAGTTTGTGAATCAAAATCTGTTACATTCATCAGCATTCACTGCCCCGTCAGAGACGCTCATTCATTCATCCATTCTCTGAACCGTTTAATCGTTATTAGGCTCGCGGCGAGGCTGGCACCCATGACCAAGGGTACACCTTGGACACCTTGCCCGACCATCGCAGGGTCAACACTCACACAACCATTCACACACGCCTAGACTTAATCTGGAACGGTCAATGAACCGACTGTGCATGTTTTCGGACCGTGGGAGGAAACCGGAGACCAGGAGGAAACCCACCCAAGCACGGGAGAACATGCAAACTCCACACAGAAACACCCAGGCTGGGAATGGAACCCAGGACCTTCATGCTGTGAGGCAGACGTGCTACCACTATGCTCAATTGATAACCAACCCCTGTTATAATAATAACAATAATATAATAAAATTATATTTTTATAAAATATAATAAAAATAATAATAATGCTTGCATTATTTAAAAATTTGGCCAAAAAAAAAAAAAAAAAAAAAAAAAAAGAGCCTCGGGGCAGTGGTGGTCCGGTGGTAGGTTGCTGGATTACTGACCCCAAGGTTGACGGTTCAAGCCCTACCATCACCGGGTTGTCACTGCTGTCCCCCCCAGTGCAAATAACTGGGTTATCAAAGGCCGGCCGTGTGTCTCACGGTCTATGGTGGGAGGTTGATGTAAGAGAACCGTTGCTGACTTTCGTAACAAGCAGCTGCAAAGCTGTCCGCGTGTTTCCGCTCTGCGATGGCCTGGCGAGCATCCGGGGTGTACTCTGCCCTCGCCCGGAGCCGACAGAGACGAGCAGCAGCTTCCCCACGACACTAATCAGGATTAAGCGGTTCAGAAAAGACCAAATGAAATCAAAAAGCCCTACAAATTTAATTTATAGCCATCTATCGCTCTACACGTTTTCAATAACGTCCAGTTTAATACGTTAACACTGAGAACTACGGAACAGGCGACAGTTCCTGCACACTTCACTGATTTCTTTATAGACTGCATCGAGAACACAAACTGCATTTCAATCCTCCTGAAATCTCATGGAATGCTAAAACATACTGTATGTAACACATAATGGCCTTAAATGTAACTAGAACGCTCCAGTATATTCAATATATATTGCAAATATACCTACATGTACACATATATACTTTAATTTTAATATTAATGGCAGCTACTTTTGAAGGCTATATACTGTAATACCAAATATGGCACACGATATCTTCACCTCTCTCAAGGTGATTGAAAGGTAATAGAGGTTTCGTAGGCTGAGGAGTATTACATACTTGGTTTCTAAGCAGAAACTTGGCAGGGAAACAGTTCAGTCAGTAGTTACGCGTCTCTCGAGTCGGTCCGTACACTTGTGAACAAAGAACGTGCTCCGGCGTCCTTTGGGTTCGAAGCCCTCTGATCCGTACCGTACGACGTATCGTTGAAGGCAGGGTCGAAATCTGTGGGCGACGCCTCAGTGGGAGGGTTCCTAACCTGAAAGCACTTCTCGCGATGAGCTTTCAGCATGTTGGAGAAGCGGAAGCGCTGGCCGCACGTCTCGCACGGGTACGGTTTCTCTCCGGTGTGAGTGCGCCGGTGACGCTTCATGTTGGGACGACTGGTGAAGCTCTTCCCGCAGATCTCGCAGATGTACGGCTTTTCACCTATGACATGGACACGAGGCTTTAGGAAACTTCGGCAGCTGACATATTTTTTTCCAAACAAAATAATGGGCATAGTGCAATATAATTATCATATAATTATAATATAATCATGATATAATATAATGTAATATAACATAATTTAGGGGCGGTTCAACATTTTCCCAAGTGTACAGAGAGTACGCTTTTTTTGAGCCACCCCCTCTGAAAGTGTACAAATAAATGTTGATGATCTCTCGGCAGGATTTTTTAATAAGATATTAAACAAAACAATGGTGAAATCTCTTTTATAAAATAAATCAATGTATTTCCTTGATCAATACCTCTTTTATACACCAGTCAAATAATAATGAAATCAATAAAAAAAAAAAAATTATACTTTTAATGACAGCATATTCTTTAATGACACCTGCTTTAATATTCATATTAAGACATTTGGTTTTAATAATAAAAATGACGTTGTTTTTAATAATATTATTTTAGATGAAAATATCATTCAAAATGTCAGCATTTTTTATTGGTCAATGCAAGAGCGTAGGCTGGTCTGACTGTGTGTGTGTGTGTGTGGGGGGGGGGGGGGGGGGCACATCTCGGTTGACCGGAGCCTAAGCCTTAAAGGGGAAATGAAACGGCGACTAAATAAGTTGTCGGTAGTTTAAGTAAAGTTTATTGAAGCGATTGTGGCTTAAATTTTATATGATAAATAAACCATTGCACACGCAGCGGTTTTGTTTGATGTGCTTGTCGTATAAGTTATCGACCCGAAAGTCGCCATCGCTAAGTGCCCGCCTACACAAAGTTACTGTGACGTCACTGAGTTGATACAAAGTACCACATAAACTATAGTGCATGCATATCACAGTACATGATATAAACAACATGGAATCTCACGCCAACAACACGCACTGTTTTTCAGCAGAAGACGATTCATCTATCACTCTCAGAATCAGAATCAAATATTATAGTTCAACCAAAAACATTCTCAAATATATTTCAAACTACATCTGCAGGTACATGTGCTAAATACAATTACAAATTGAGCTAAAGTTATTTATCTATTCCAAGGCACAAACAAATATTAATACATATTTACAGCACAAAAACATGCTGTTGGCCGTGTCACACAATACTTCAGTAAAGGTTCAAACTCCTTGAAACGCTCCATCGTAGCCTTAAACTTTAAAAGCTTTAAGCATTAACACTGGTGTTATGTCAAGCAGAGCGAATTGAACAATGTTGTTGTTGTTGTGCGTGTACCGCTCTTTGGTGGTTGGTGTATCACGCATTGAGAGTTTCAAATGTACACGCACAAAAAAAAAAATTATATTATATATATATATATATATATATATATATATATATATATATATATATATATATATTCACGAGCGCATGTATTATTGTGGATCGACATTTTTATAATATTAACATCTTACCCCCCCCTCCCCCCAGCGTACATTTTGTACACTTAGGAAAATGTTGAATGATCCCTTCGTGCAATTTAATTTATTGCTGTTGTATCTACTGATTACAGTTGGCCCCCTTCTTACGTAATTAATCCATTCCAGCGACTTTTTCGGGACCTGGAGTTTTCGTAAGTAGAGGTGCATTTTACATGTAAAACGCATGATTTGTTCCAAGGCCCCCAAGACTACCCATAAACCCTTTAAAAATTATAAAAGTACTGTACACCAATTTTGTATGAAATATGTGTTAAAAGTAAACGAAAATTATTTATTAAACCATTTAAACATTTTATTAACATATTTATTAATTAAACCATTATTAAACATTTTTTTATTCATTTTTATATTCATTATTAAACATTTGTGGCACGCTCCGCCGAATGCGGAGCTTTTGAGACAGGGCGCGGCTCATCCGGACCTCCGATCTGTCAAGCAGGTAAGTGCGCTTTGAATACTTGTTTAGTACTCAACATTCACCTGTTTGCTTGAGGGCTCGGAGGTCCGGATGAGCCGCGGTTTGCCCACATTCGGTGGAGCGTGCCACATTTAGTCAACATTTATTGAATTAAACAACTTAAAAATAAGCTGCAATGAGCACTCTCAAAAAACTCACGAACCAACAGTACATCTCTGCTTTACGCGTGTGACAAACAAGCATTATAGGTACAGTACTATGGAGATTCAGCTCCCTCCTGGTCAATGCGAGGCCAGCAGGGCGGATGTTGGGAGACAGCCAATGAGAGAGCAACTCTCGCATTATTTGAATGGCACGTTTCAATGTTTGAATTGTGCGTTTGGTGCTTTTCGTAAGAAGAACTTGTTTCGTATACAGAGGATAAAAATTTCGGACGATGTTTTGCGTATACTGGATTTTTCGTATTCAGGGGTTTTCATATGAAGGGGGCCGACTGTATTTATTTATTGTATTATCATCAACATCATTATTACTATCATTTTATTTTTATTACTTTTATTATTATTATTATATTGTTCACTGGGTCTGTGTAATGCCATTTTAAATATAGAATTGTTATGTATTTATTTTATAGCAATTTTGTGTTTTTGTTGATTTGAGCCTTCGTTTCTGTTTTTAACTTGACTCTTTGAACAACCGCACAATGAATTCCTATGTGCATAAAAAACACAAATGGCGATTAAAAACGTTGAATCTGGAATCTTCTATTAACGATTATTATGGTTATCGTTTAGTTGCGGTAGTTATGAAGACCACAAGGAAACGAGCTGTACTGCTGGAAACACACACAACCATTCACACCCGTATTCGAATCTATGGCAATTTGGAACAGCCGGTTGGCCTAATAGGCATGTCTTCGGACTGTCGGAGGAAACCAGAGAACCCAGAGGAAACCCGCACAAGCACATGGAGAACATCCCAGCTCCACACAGAAGCATCCAGAGATAGGCTCCACCCTCCACATGACCATAGTATAATTAAGCAGTTCGGCAAATTAAGAAATAGCGTGAGAAGAACGCTGTGGATACTCAACCGTGTGTTAACCATGTATACAGTTTACCCGTATGAGTCTTCATGTGTTCGTCAAAGTACTGCTTCATGTTGAAGTCTTTTCCGCACCACTGGCACATGAACTGCTTGTGGCCGATGTGGATGCTCATATGTGATCGTAGCTGGTACTTGTACTGGAAACGTTCGTTGCAATTCTGCAAAACAAAAAAAATGTGAAAAAGGCAGTCACGGATTAAACAGACGTTCAAGAAGTCACCACTCATTCCATACCGCCAAACGTTTACCTCACATATGAAGGGCTTCTCGCCGGAATGCTGGAGGAAGTGGACTTTGAGAGACATGCTCCGTTTGAAAGACTTGCCGCATGTCTCGCAGGTGAACGGCATTTCCTTCGTGTGAGCTGAAAAAAACACAAGCGACTGTTCAGGAAGCTTTCAAAGCACAGTGGCGTTGATCTGCGTCCATACTAAGGTCAAAAAGCCACGGACTCACCAACCATGTGTTTGCGAACATGCGCCATGGTGAAGAATTTCTTCCCACATATCTCACAAGTGAACCTTTTCTCAGGGTAACCGTGGACGATTTTGTTGTGCTCATGCAGAGACCAAAGCTTCTTGAAGTCCTTGCCACAGGTAAGACACTGCCGACCAAAAAACTATCCTGAATGACAGAACAGTGTGTGTGTGTGTGTGTGTGTAAGTTTGTTTATATGTGTATGTACCTGTACATTCTTCTCGCAGTCAGTTTGCTGATGCAGGAGAAGCTCGCTATCCAGAAGGAAGCGGGTGCCGCACTTGTCACACCCCTGCATGTAGTCGTGCTCGACGTTGGCGTGCATCTCCATATCCCAGCTGTTGCTAAAGACCTGTGGGCACCTCACGCACGAGAAGCTCCGCCTGCCCTCCAGTCTCGCATCCTGTCCAAGCCCTTCCTCTTCGGCTCTCGAACCCCCACGTCCACCACGCCCTACCCTCATACTCGTTCTCATCGTAACTGTTGCCATGGCATCCACCGAAGACCTAGTTTGCCTACGAGATCTCTGAGGTGGGAATTTGGGGAGGCCGGAATCCAGATGTGCTGCCTCTCCTGCCTCGTCCTCACTTGTCCCTCCGGGCATCTCGTCTTCACCTTCGCTTTGCTCTATGTCTTCCTCAGAGTCACCGTTGTCCTTCTCCACCTCAAAGTCAGTGTGTACCATTGAGGAGCAACTTCCCTCCAGACCTTTGGACACATTTAGGGTCTGGTTGTTGAGATTGAGCTCCACAATGATCTGCTTCCTGTTAAAGGAATCTTCTGGCTCTCTGGATACCTCTATATTATTACACTCCTCCTTGGCTGGCCCCAAATGCTGCATTTCCCCAACATGTGCAACACACGGGCTCCTATCGCTCTTCGTGCCAAAGATTTTGGCACTGGAGGCATCCTCTTCCTGCTTGATCTCCATCGAGTAGTTCGAGTCACGAGCTGCTCCGATTCCATTAGTGTTGCTCCACGTCTGGATATCCCGCTCAGACTGCTCATCCTGCAGCGATCCACATGAGAGAAGTTCACGGCATGATGAGGCCACGTTGGCCATCTGAAGCACGGTAGCGGCGCGCAGCACATCACGTGCATTTCCATTGTTCACGAGCAGTCTGGAGGTGTAGATGAAGTCAAGGATCTGCACAAGTCCCTGTGGTCGCAGTGCCTCCAGAGAAAGCTCCACACGCTGGAGCTCTTTACTGGAGGCGAAAAGCGAGTGGAAGAAGGGACTGTAGGCAGCCAAGACGCCCTTGTGTGCCTGGAAGGTGGCCTTGTGGCGCAGAAGCACAATGTCCACATCACACAGGTCTGGCTGCAGCAACCGCTGCTCGTTCAGCCGCTCCATCAGGAAAGTGCAGTGCAGAGTCATATCCTCCACCACGGAATACTCCCCTGATGGGTGCTCAGCGGTCTTCTCCACTATCAGCTGCAAGAGAACATAATAATAATAATAATAATAATGTCTGTGAAGACAGAAAGAACTGTGATGTAGTTAAATTATAGTTACCTATCAGTGTATCAAATAACATGCCAATTTTATATGCTGTCGTTCTATAAATATTCAAACTTGGCCAAATGCATCATTTTCAAAAATGTTAAAATGTAGGCAAGTGGTTTACTTAAACTCAGGAAGATTGGCAGAGTGCAGGATACCGCCGTAATGCCCAAATGGATTATTTTAATTGCCATGGCTATAATGAAATGTCTCCACCTAGTGTGTGCTGATGAATATTTAAGCCCTGAAAAAAGCGGGGTGAGGGTTTCGGATATTCATTAATTTTCTGTCCTAATTAGGGTTGCAGGAAGGCTGGCGCCCATCTTGGCCAACTCTGGGCAAGAGCAGAGCATATGCTGGACAGCTAGCCAAGCCATAAACACGCTGACGGCTATGCAGCTACTCCTGACAAAAGTCAGCACAGACAGTGAGAGACATGGCCAGCCTTTGATAACCCAGTTAGTAGCACTGGGGGGGAACAACAGTGACAACTGTTGGGCTTGAACACCAAACCTTGGTATTGGTAATCCAGCACCTTTACCACCGGGCCACCACTGCCCAGATTGCTGCCATTTTTTTTTCAACATGATCCCATGTACGCATCACCTCTAAAATGTAATGGTTGGTTGCTTGTACCTCACTCTACTCTAGAAATACATTTCATCCCATTCTGTGTATAAATTTCTAAGTTATCTTGCACACAAACAGACAAACTAACAAACCAACACAGGTGAACATATATCCTACTGACAGACTAAAAACAAACAAACAAAAAACTGAGAAAGTTTAAAGATGCCCTCTCAAAGGAAGGGCCTGGGAAAGTGGGCACCACCCAGCTCTGATATTTTTATTTCATTTTTTCATGTAGAGAAGTACTACACGGTTGAATCTACATCAGCCATGCAAGGATCTGGATGATTTGAACCACAATAGCACCTGTTCTGAATGCATTTTAACAAAAATGTCACTTATATTGATAATAATAACATTAGCATTGACAATCATAGCATTTATCTGACAGTTCAGTTTGAAGTTCAGCTAAACTTTTAGCTCCAAAAAAAATCCGTTGTTTCTGATAAAACTAAATGAGCAAACAATAGACATCAAGCATGTCTTCGCTGAGTGAATAAAACCTTTCTGAGAAGCCAAACAAGTCCCAGCTTAGCGAACAAGCCCCAACTTAGCCTTTTATTCCCATTACCCAGTTGACATCAAGCCAGTCATTCAAATCTAAATCTCACTTCTGTCTCAAAGGCTCCCATAAGTGAACGCGGAATTAAGGAAACCACGCGCACTGATCTACAGGTAATGTAGTACCGAACAAGTATGTAATTAAAATATATATATATATATATATATTATTTTAAAAATTATGATTCCACAACACATGCACTCCTTATGCTACGTCATTAGAGGAAGGCGTTCTGCTTGATGCTACTGACACAACTTGACCCCATATCTTCAGGGGGAATTATTATTTACATTACTTATACTGTCATCATCATCATTAGCTTTCTTTGCTTAATCCAGGGTCGTGTTGTGGGGGCAGCAGCCTAAGCAATGAGGACCAGCAGACATCCCTCTCCCTCGCCACTTCCTCCAGCTATTTTGACACTCACACACACACACCGAGGATTTCCCCGACCACGACGGACCAGTACGAGTTCCACTTTAGAGCAGAGGCTGCAGCGATCCTCCCGTCGATCTCCCGCTCCCTCCTTCCCTCACTCGTGAACAAGACTCCTCTACTTGTTGCAGGACCTCATTTCAGACCCGAATGGTGCATTCCACCCTTTTCTGGGAATTTTTCTTATACCGTCACTGCCCGAACATACGGACTTAGAGCAGAAAGAATGTTTTCTTGAGTTTTCGATACATACTGAGACTGGGGTGTGACCTCAGAAGCAGTTTGTTTCATTTCTCTGAACCTATGCTGAGCTATGGTGTGGCTGGTGGCATAGTGGTTAGGGTGCTGCGCTCATGATCGGGAGGTTGTGAGTTCGAATCCCACTGAGATCCTCACTGTCCTAAGACCCCTGGGCAAGGTCTCAACTACAAGTGTGCCTCTGTTCACCCAGCAGTATAAATGGGTACCAGTAAAAATATACTGGGAAGGGAACCTGCGATGGACTAGCGTCCCATCCAGGTGGAGTTGAACTCCTGGTCACTTCATGCTATGGAAACCGGGGATAAGCACCGGCCTGATGAGGCTCGGGTGTAAAAACCCAACCGACTTTACCTACTACCTTACCTATGCTGAGATACATCATCAGTGCTTCCTCTCCTCCACAATTTAAGGAAAACACAAATAAAAGTGCTTTTTGTAGCTGAAATTATAATAATTAGGCTGCATAGATTGGCATGTTACAGTCGCAAAGCATTTAGACTTATTACTTTATAGTGTATTCAATTTCTGTGAATATTTCGTTTTAATTTAATAAATATATGATGTAGTCGAGGCCCTGCGTCATGTCCGGCAAGCTGTTCAGAATGTGTTAGCACCTTTTTGGCCTAGGTAACCCTCTCGCACGCTTCTGAGTACAAGTGCAAGCAGCATCAAGCAAATTCTTCACAGTAGACCTGTGTGAGCTTTTGTCATCATCATCATCATCATCTTATATTATTATTATTATTATTATTATTATCAGCTGATTATAACTATCACGTGGCAAGTATAGCACGGAGACTCTCAAGCCGCATGAACTGAGAAGAGTCCATCCCAAATAATTTCAGACCGGTGCATGGCATTTGTGTTTATTATCCTTGTAAAATTTGCATGTGCAGTCATACAGCACATGGCAGTAATAAAACGTACTTCCATGTAGATGTGGGTGGAGTCAGTCATGTCTGTTTGTTTTTCGACATCTGTCAATCAATTTTATCGTTATGGTTCTCGGTCAAATTGTACTGAATGGGAGTTGACCTGCCCGCTTCACCCACCAGTTGTACGACTTTACGACATGGTTGCTTTTTGCACCTCTTCCTTATATGGACGCTGCTCAGGTCATTACAACGTTCGAACCTATTTCACGTTTTCAGTTATAAAAGCTCTTTATAAATTAAACTGTTCGCTACATGGCTAAATTGTGTGTTGAGGATTAAGGATCGAACGATTCTTCTCACACAACTTTTCTTTTGCTCAAAAAATCTTAATGATCGACTCAATTTCACTCGTCAGGCCGTGGAGCCAAATTACGGCACAAAATGTAAACAGAGGCTTGATTCAAAAACACGATGCAGGATTGTATATAACAGGAATTACTGAATTAGTGTTCTTAAAGAGAACATTCTTAAAAACAACACGACCATCCGAGATCTATAATCACAAACAATTACAGGATCCATCTTCACATCTTTAAAGAGAGAGCGAGAGAGAGAGAGAGAGAGAGAGAGAGAAAGAAAAACAGAGCGAGATGGAGAAAGAGAGAAACGAAGTGAGAGAGAGAGAGAATACGTGTTATCAACAGGATTCAAACCTTCCGTCCTGTAATATTGGATTCTTTCTCTGGTTTTGAAAAGCACCTGAACACCTGAACCAGGTGTGTGATGTGCAAAGGAAACATTTAAATGTACAGAACAAACCAATCCTGAGTCTTGTACACACACACACTCATACAAACACTCACACACAAACACACACACTCTCACACACAAAACACTCTCTCACACACACATGCATGCGTGCGCTCTCTCACACACACACAAAACACTCTCACAAACAACTGACACACACACAAACTGACACACACACAAACTGACACACACACACACAAACAACTGACACACACACAAACAACTGACACACACACACAAACAACTGACACACACACACAAACAACTGACACACACACACAAACAACTGACACACACACACAAACAACTGACACACACACACAAACTGACACACACACAAACTGACACACACACACAAACAACTGACACACCCACACACAAACAACTGACACACACACACAAACAACTGACACACACACACAAACAACTGACACACACACACAAACAACTGACACACACACACAAACAACTGACACACACACACAAACAACTGACACACACACACAAACAACTGACACACACACACAAACTGACACACACACACAAACTGACACACACACACAAACTGACACACACACACACACAAACTGACACACACACACACACACAAACTGACACACACACACACACAAACTGACACACACACACTCGCTCTCTCACACACACACACACACATATATGCAAATCTGAGAGAAAGGTGCAGGAACACCTCCTGCTCTGTTTGTAATTTGTTTAAATCCCCTGATGTGATTATCAAAGAGGGCCTCGAGCCTGAAACCCCCTGACTGGGCCTGAGCTGTGAGAGATCCAGAACAGAACCGAACAGCACACCATTGTAATCCGCCGCTCTTTGGTGCAACCCAGTTCCGATTGTCCTCCCCGGGACGCGCGCAGTCGCTCTCCATGCAAGAACCGCGCGGTGCTTCCCAGCCGTGCGCCGTCGTTCCCATCACGCGCCTGGCCTTTTCCTCGCCATGTTCGCGTGCACAATGCGGGAAGGTGGTGATTGGAGCTCGGAAATCATATGGGCTCCTCCGGTCCGGTGCAGTTAAAGCGACAGTGGTGCGATTCTCCTCGGAGCGCGCGCGCATTTTCCTCTCCGTTTTATTGCCGTTGTTATTGTTTGTTTGTTTGTTTGTTTGCATCGCATTCCATCAGAAGAAACTTGTGCGCAAAAAAAGTTGTAAGACTGCAGTAAAAAGCGCATCCTTCTCCTCTCTGTCTCTGTCTTTCTTCTTTCTTTCTCTTTTTCTCGCGTGCGCAGGCGAAGGCGCGCGCACGCACTCGCGCATCGCCGAGCGCCCCAGCAGCGTTCACGAGCGCGCGACTGCCGGGTTCAGTGAGTTCGTGCCAGAGTTGAACGGGTTCAGCACAACCGAGTGAACCAGGCACGACCATGGAGACGCGCATCATAAACACCACACTATACTGACCACGTGGGGGCGCTAGAGTATTTACAAAAAACAATGCGGCTCCAAAAAAAAAAATAAATAAAATAAAAAATAAAAAGAAAGCGCATGAGGTGGAAAGTGAGATTTGCCAGGAGGCAAATTTTATTTATGACTCAAAAATCGTCCATCCATTTCGTTTTCCTGAATAGTTTTTATGATTTTCTTATTTGTAGGGATGGAAGCGAGACTTATATTTTATAAGATGGCTTGCTTGAACGTCGGCTTTTATTTTGTATGGTCGGCTCTTCCGTTGAATAAAGGACGCCCCTCCCTGGCTAGCACGGCGCCGTGGCTTAGTTGGTTAAAGCGCCTGTCTAGTAAACAGGAGATCCTGGGTTCGAATCCCAGCGGTGCCTTTCTTGGAAGATCGAAGTGCACCAGCATCACAAACTAAACATATCAACAAATGCTGCACTTTTCTGACTTTGATTCTCAAATCCTGTGCACAGCCTTTCGGGCATAATGTAAGATGTCCGACACATCATGTAATAAATGGTATAAGCGTTTATTTCTTTCAGGTTAAGTGCAGATAAAGTGTTTATGTGATGGACGAGAGCCATCAGTTCAGTTTGTTTTCTGTACCCGCTTAATCCTAACTTGGGTCGCAGGGAGACTGGCGCCCATCCCAGCCAACTCAGGGCGAGGGCAGAGTACACCCTGGACAGCTCACCAGGCCATCGCAGGGCGTAAACACGCTGACAGCTTTGCAGCCTACTTTTGTCGAAAGTCAGCAATGGTTCTTTTACATGCCTCGCACCATAGACAGTGAGAGACATGGCCGGCCTTTGATAACCCAGTTAGCTGCACTGGGGGTGGACGAGAGCATAAGAACAATAATATCACAACAACCTCAACATAATTAAAGTGTTTTCTTACAGCCTCAGACCACAATAAATGTAAACTACTTCAAAAATAATCATACACCCTACTGTTGTGTTCTGGTCTAATAACATCGTCTGCCATTCACGGTCCGTTTCTGGGCTACTCCATCGCCTCCCTGCTCCATGTGTCTCCTCTGGACTTTCCGCTGTTTGTTCCTCAATTTGCTCCTTACCTCTCTTTCTCTTAAACATAAAATCAAATGTTCTTTGCATTTTTTTTTTTTTTTTTTTTTTTTACCTTCAAGTGATTTAGGATGTGTTTAGATACTTTCTCTATCAAAATGATGCACGTGACCTCCAGCTGACCCCTTAGCGCTGTCTGGGGTTGTTTGATGCAACCAGCCACCCAGTGAAGAGAACGCACTGAGTTTCTCTCGTCCACGTGTGTTTGTTTGCGGAAGGGAGTGGTGCTGCTTGCATGCCAAAGATACAGAGAGGATTCCATGACACATAAAACCTCACCATTTATTACTTGGGGATTTTTGTATTGTGCATTTTGGCAAAAAATGGAGACCCTGTTCTCTGCAAAAAGAAAAAACAAATCAACAACAACAACAACAACAACAACAACAACAACAAAAACAACAACAAAAACCCGCACAGCACGAGTGAACATTGGATTAAGGTTACACTAGAGTGGGGGACTGCCTACTACAAGTTGCAGCTCTCACGATAAGCGAGTACCGCAGCCTACAAATTATAGTGTTCATCCAGCCACTAAAGCCCAGTTCAACCCATCACAGAAGGCAAAAACAAATGGCTCATGTTGTATGCATGGGAGAAAATTGCTTTTCCGAGGCGTTCCAATGTGTCCCGTTAGAAGATGTCTATATATTTCTGACCGGCACAGCGTTCCCGCTTTCACCTCAGGCTTTATGTCTTTGGACGGTCAGAAGAAACTGTAGCATCAAAGGAAATCCATATAAGAACAACGACAATACCCAGGAAACAATAACACCCTCGCTCAGCTGATTTATAGTATCATAATAAGGTGATGCTGTGATTACTGACTGAATGTTGAACTGGTGGTAACTTCCCCAAAAGGCAGCTATAAAAGAAATGATTTATTTAGTTTATTACATGTTTATTACACAGTGAAAAATGTTTCTCTTTCCTGTTCACATGCCCACTCGTAACGCCATCTCTACAACGGAGTAATCTGCGTAACCGATGCTGGTGGACTGATGACCCCGTGTTTCAGCTCAGCGTGAAATCTCTACTGACTGCACTGTTTTATTCTGCAGTCCATCTCAGAGCCTCGAAGTTCGCAGATCATTCTTTTATCATTTGTAATTATTTTCTTTTTTTGGTTCGTGGAACATGCTTCAGGCCAAACCGCAAACAGTTGAACAAATAAGTACATCAAAAATAACCCGAGAGTTTGGATACAAGTCAATGAAAAATGTATCAAGATCAGTCACGGTTGGCCCTTTTTCATGGTTCTGGTTTTCTTTCTTTCTGTTTTTTTTTTTTTATTATTTCTTGCAGATCTCAGATACACTGATGGATTCTTGATCCGTGATTGGTGCTGATTAATGTTCCGTAATGGCAGCTCTGACAGAACCTTCGGCTGCAAGGGAAACATTAACGTACCCACCTTACAGGATACGTCACCATTTTATTTATATGCTTTACTCATTCACAGGGACTGTGGGAAAAGTCCCATGCAACGAGGCAGCCGTAGCCTAAAGGTCAGAAAAGTGGCTTTGGGCCCAAAAGGTTGCTGGTTTGATTCCTGAACCAGCAGGAAAATGTGGGGGAGGGAGTGAGCAGTACCTTCACATCCTCCACATAAATGACTGAAGTGCCCTTGAGCAACCCCCAACTGCTCTCTGGGTACCCACACTGTGTGTAGCAGCCCAGTCCCCTCTGTGTGTGTGTGTGTGTGTGTGTGTACTTTGGCTGGGTTAAATACAGAGGAAGTTAATAAAAACATTTTTAAGGTCCTGGCTTGGAGTCCGAGATTCGATAAAAGCTTTTACATGTTCTCTCCATGGGTTTATTTGGGAATCTGATTTCCTCTGACAGTCCTGGGCCAAATTGCCCAAGGTGTGAGTGTGAATTGTTGTGTGTGTGTTTGTATGTTGGCAATACAATGGACTAGCGAGCTGTTCAGGATGTATTTTGGGTGAGATAGGCTCCTCCTCTGCAACCTTAGTATGATTAACTGGTTTGGCCAATGCATCAGTTCATCAGTTCATTTTCTGTACCCGCTTAATCCTAATTTGGGTCGCGGGGAGGCTGGTGCCCATCCCAGCCAACTTCGGGCGAGGGCAGAGTACACCCTGGACAGCTCGCCAGGCCATCGCAGGGCGGAAACACGCTGACGGCTTTGCAGCCTGCTCTTGTCGAAAGTCAGCAATGGTTCTTTTACATGCCTCACACCATAGACAGTGACAGACATGGCCCGCCTTTGATAACCCAGTTAGCTCCACTGGGGGGGGACAGTGACAACCTTGTGGAGAGTGGGACTCAAACCCCCAACCTTTGGATCAGCGATCCAGCGCCCTATACCACTAGACCATCACTGCCCCATGGCCAATGCATGAATAAGCATAATATTAAAAAGATACATAACTACAAGCTCCTGGAAATTCACACAGCACATGACACCTACTGGGGCTGCTGGGATATAACAATTCCAAGTCATCTTGGAATGTTAAAGAATATTAAAAAATTCCCGGACCCGGAATTTGATGCAGATCATGTCCAAATTTGCATAAAGTTGCTAAAAAACAAAGAAACAAACCAACCTTGACAAAAACATAACTTTTGTTGTTTTATTATTATTATTATTATTATTATTATTATTATTATTATCATTATTATTATTATTAAAGGGGCAGTGGTGGCCTGGTGGTAAAGGGATTACTTGATCCCAAGGTTGGGGGTTCAAGCCCCACCATGACCAAGTTGTCACTGCCCCCCCCCCCCCCCCCCCCCCAGTGCAGCTAGCTGGGTTCTCAAAGACTGGCTGTGTCCATCATTGTCTGTGGTGAGAAGTTCATGCGAAAGAACCATCACTGACCTTCATCAACTGCTTAGACATCATTGTATTTCTGCCATGGAATGGCCTGGTAGAGCTGTCCAAGGTATACTCTGTCTTCGCCCAGAATTGGCTGAGATGGGTGCCAGTCTCTCCGCAACCCTAATTAGGATTAAGTGGTTCAGAAAATTAATGTATTCTTATTTAACAAAGAAAACGTGCTTATATTTATATGACATTTCCAGAATAGTGATGTTGAACATTGATGGACGACGTCTCCAGTATCAGTGCATGATAGCTGTACATTCTCCACAACAGGAAATCTTTTGAATATTATGGGATTATTTTTGAATGATGCAAAAGCACAGTGCGTACTGTCATTTCGTCCAGTTTATTAAACAATGAGACGTTCAGGATTATTTACTGACTTATAAATCAAGCCTGAGTGCTCAGTCTGGCTCCTGCATCTGGGGTGGAAGAGCTGGGTCTGGATGACTGCTGTTGAGAGTAGAGCGTAATGTGGAAATAATTTAACAAGAGATTTAGCGGAAAAATAACAGCTGGAATGTATGTTCAAGTCGGGTAAACAAAGATGCTACGTCTCCTTCTCATATGGTCACCTCAGTGTCTATTTCATTCTGATTTGTTTCTTTGTGTCTACAGAACCATGATGACATGTATAGTATGAAAATCGATTTTTTTTTCTTCTTTTTTTCTATTTTTGTCAATGAGAATTAGCATAAACTGCACAGAAAAGACACAACCTGATTGGTCAGCTGTTTTAGGTTTAAAAACATTAGTAATATTCTGATTGTATAATGCTTAAATGAAAATGGAGGACACTTAGTTTGTCGGTCACCCTGAGAACGCAGCATCATCATTATGTTTCAAAAATGGGAAATACACTATAAATATGTTTTAGTTTGTTTTTGCTTGTGTCTCTGTGTATTATATACTAAACCATTAGTTTCTTTCATTTTTGAATGAGTAGGCTGTGCAGACAGCGTGAGGTACACAGTGCTTGTTTCGGCTTAAGGTGCAGAGTGTTCCTGACCCTTGTTAAGATATATTAATATAAACAATAAAAATTTCAGTTTATTTTTACTTTTCAGAATGTCTCTGTGTAGTATATACTTCAAATCTTTTTAAAAAGAGTAAAAGAGACACCTGCTCAGGTGTTCACTCAAACCTTACCTGCATCTGTCATAATTATAAAAATCTAATAAATATATAATGTTAATAGAGAAGTACAGAGAAGGTCAGAAGGAGCTGCATTGTGCCTTTGTGGATCTGGAGAAAGCATATGACAGGGTCCCGAGAGAGGAACAGTGGTATTGTATGAGGAAGTCTGGAGTGGCAGAGAAGTATGTTAGAGTGGTGCAGGACATGTATGAGAGATATAAGACAGTGGTGAGGTGTGCTGTCGGTGTGACAGAAGAGTTCAAGGTAGAGGTGGGACTGCATCAAGGATCAGCTCTGAGCCACTTCTTGTTTGCTATGGTGATGGACAGGCTGACAGACGAGGTTAGACCTGAATCTCCATGGACTATGATGTTTGCACATGACATTGTGATCTGTAGTGAGAGCAGAGAACAACTGGAGGAAAATCTAGAGAGGTGGAGGTATGCCCTGGAAAGGAGAGGAATGAAGGTTAGCCTCAGTAAGACAGAATACATGTGTGTGAACGACAAGGACCCAAGAGGAACAGTGAGGTTACAGGGAGCAGAGATAAAGAAGTTGGAGGATTTTAAGTACTTGGGCTCAACAATCCAGAGCAATGCAGAGTGTGGAAAAGAGGTGAAGAAGCGAGTGCAGGCAGGTTGGAATGGTTGGAGAAAAGTGATAGGAAAAAAGTGATAGGTGTGATAGGAAGGTATCGGCAAGAATGAAAGGAAAAGTGTACAAGACTGTGTTGAGGCCAGCGATGTTGTATGGTTTAGAGACAGTGGCACTGAGGAAAAGACAGTAGACAGAGCTGGAGGTAGCAGAGATGAAAATGTTGAGGTTCTCTTTGGGAGTAACGAGGATGGATAGGATCAGGAATGAGTACATCAGAGGGACAGCACATGTAAGAGGTTTTGGAGACAAAATCAGAGAGGCTAGATTGAGATGGTTTGGACATGTACAGAGGAGGGATAGTGATTGGTTGTAGGATGCTGAGGTTGGAACTACCAGGCAGAAGGCCTAGAGGAAGACCAAAGAGAAGATTTATGGATGTGGTGAAGGAGGACATGAAGGTAGTTGGTGTAAAAGAAGAAGCTGCAGAGGATAGGGTGAGAGTGAGGCAGATGATTTGCTGTGGCGACCCCTGAAGGGAACAGCTGGAAGGAAAAGAGGAAAAGAAGTGCAGAAATCAAGGTTTAGTGCTTTTTTCTTCCATTTATTACCTCCAGCACATAACTGTTAAATATTTGCAAAACTCTTTTGACGAGTATCAGTACATTATCTACATAAATTGGTGTCATTTTCTACACATGTATGAAGAGCATGCATGTAAACATTCAGGAGAATCATACCAATTCATTCAAAATGTGATTTTGATCCATCACAGAAACTCTGGTCTAGAAATGATAACGAATGTTTAAAAAAAAAATATATATATATCAATACTCCGAACCGTCCAAATCAACATGGCACAAAAATACATTTCATATACAACACAAAATAACAACTTACAATGCCAACATTTACAGAGAGCTACAAAATGACACAACCACAAAACACCTCATATATATATATATATATATATATATATATACACATACATTCCACATATACATACAGAAATATGTTTGCACCTCCATATACACATGTACAGGGTAAATACATGGAATTAAAATGCAACATTCTGTATGACTGTCAGAGGAACAGACCAGGGGTCTGAAATTAAATTAAAAAAAAGAAGAATAGTGTTCAAAAATTGGATTTAGCAGACAAAATGACAGATTATTCATGGTGGTCAAATCCAAATAACAATGAGAACAAAAAGAAAGAAAGAAAACAGGCCTAATACACACCTCTGAGGTCACCTTACAGGTATTTCAGGGGTTGAGAAGAGACAGGTTAAGCCAAACTGCAGGGAAACCAGGTGAAGGAATTCGACCACAATAAATGTCAGTCTTCGCATCACCGATTCGAACCTGGAACACGTGTGGGTTTTTTAAAGTGGGGGGGGGGGGGTGCTGGAATGAGAGTTTCAGAGAAACTTAGGACTTGGACAGGACAAATGCTACACTCAAACAATTTGTACTAAGGGTGGAGTTTTCTGCCTGTGTTCTCCGCTCGCAGATACTGATTAAAAATACTCACATGTTAGAAAGGTTCCAGATAATAGCGTGAAAACCTTCCTCCGCCCCAAATCTCCCTGGCTATCACAAGCTCGTAAATTAACAATGAACAGCAAGATTCGCATCATGGATGCACTTGAACACGTGACTACTTTACACCCAAGATGGAAACTCTACAGCATTCCACTGCCATGCTGTTCACATTGTAATTATGAAAACCAGTTCAACACTGGGCTCGAGGCAAAAATGTGGGAGAGCCCCAGATTTTTACAATATCGGGCCATTTGGTCATCTCAGATGGAGTGGAAGTCGTCCATGCAGCCCGAGATGCGTGGCGTAGTGGGGCTGCACTTGGTCAGTATGGTGATCTGAGTGTGGGAGGTGCTTCCGTTGCTGGCTAGAGAAGGCTGGTGGTATTTGGCATTGGTGCCCAGAAACCTCTGCATATGCCATCGCCGCCATTTGCGCTTGATTTCAGACTGCACCTGATGTGTAAATGAAAAAAGTGGCACAGAATAGCTTCAGTGGGGTAATTAGCATCAGTTTGTTTAAACATAACCACTCAATATGATACGGTTTGGGATGCCACTTAAACTAAATGTTCACAAAGAGTTGTTTATCAACTTTCATCAAGTGAACAGGAATCCTCACTCACATGAAAAAATCTGGTTAAACCTATCTCAGACCTGGAGTCTATCTCAGCCAACAACAGGTGAAGGCGGGGTACACCCAGAACATCTCACCAGGCCATCAGAGGGCAGCACTCACAACGATCTACACTCACATCCACACCTAGGAACAATTTGGAACAGCCTAATGTGTATGTGGTTGGACTGTCGGAGGAAACCCACGCAAGCACTGGAAGAACACGCAAACTCAGCACAGACACGCCTGAGCCTGGGAATCAACCTCAGGACCTTCTTGTTTTGAGGCTGATGTGCAAAACACTATGCCACAACAGGAACTGTGTCAATGGGAATTTCCTTTAAACACTGACATTTGGCCCTGACTGTTGATTGGCTGATATAGTACATCAAAGGTTAACGACGGAGGTACAAAACGTCCAAGGATTTGTTGTACTGGGCTTTGGGAGGGTTTTAAGGTCGTGCACCAATTATTGCATATTATTGCAGTTCACTATATGTCCAATGGGTGGCGATGATGTTTTAATAGTGTTTCCTGGAGGACAAATCGAGATTTGTCTTATTTATTGTCTTTACATTTGCAACATTTGGCAGACTTTACATTTATTCTTCTTTTCAAACAAGTAAGTAATTGAGAATTAAGGGCCTTGCTCAAGGGCCCAACTGTGGCAGCATGGTGGTACTGGGGACTGAATCCCTCACCTTAGGATCAGTAAACCAGGGTGTTAACCACTGAGACAACTGTGAAGTTTATAAAACAAGTCAAAGTTTTCTTACTCAGTCTTTGAGATTTTTCTATTTTAATTCTCCTCAATTCTGTTTTCAGGTTTTTTCTATTTTACGGTTAGTTAAATATTATATGAAAAAAATCAGAAATAATGTTATATGTTAAACAATGTATTACCTCTCCGTTTAGGAAACAGTACAGGATGGCAACGCAGAAGCCCTGAGCAAAGGAAAAACCCACAGTAAATAAATTATGATTTTTTTTTTAATGTAACAGAATAATATATTATCATCATACAAGCAATAAAATTTAATTTTTATCAGCAGTTCCCTGTAGAAATTATGTAAAAAAAAAAAAAAAATTGAATGTATTATGAATAAGAACATAAATGACAGACATGAACGTAGCATTTTAAAATTACTTTTTAAATTTTAAGCACTTGTGCAGTTTTCATAATAGTGAATTTTATTACAATATTTTATTCATTAATTGTGTGTGTTTGTATAACTAAAACGAACAATAGCGGCAAATAAGCCAGTCATACTGCGTCCACTCTTGAGGATGGCGTGCAATGTCTGTTCTCAATGCCTTTTCTACAGCCTTAAAAAAAACGAATTCCCCGAACAGACCTTTGGTTTAACGATGTTCCGTAACCTTCCACCTTTTAATGCTTTCGGGACTTATTCCCGCCGCTCGAACTGATTCAATATACCAATATTTAGTGCTAAAGACCAGGTCGAATTTCACTCTGTTCGTGGTTTAATCGACTCTGGGGAAAGAGGGATGGGCCGGGGAAAAGGCTTCTTTCCCCTGATGGCCATTTCTGGCTGAAAAACAAATACGTCTGAATAAATGAAACAGGGAAGCTGCAGATCTCAACATGGGCTCATCGCTGCTGCTGTTAATTTACAGGCCTTGTGGTATTTTGGGAATCCGAACCACATAAACATAAATGAGAGTGAAATAAACACATGTTGTATTCGTATGTGAACATGCGTGTGTGTTGAGAGAGAGGGAGGGACAGAGAAAGAGAAAGAGAGAGAGAGAGAGAGAGAGAGAGAGAGAGAGAGCGAGAGAGAAGGAGGGTGAGAGAGACAGAGAGGAAAAGAGAGAGAAAGGGGGAGAGTAGAAGAGAGTGAGAGAGGGAGGGAATGGGGAGACGGAAAGAGGGGGGAGACGGTGACAGAGAGGAAAAGATAGCGAGAGGGGAGAAAGATAAAGAATGAGAGGGAAAGACAAAAACTCAAGGTGTATGAATACATGTACATTTGTTATTTTAGGGAAAGAGAGAACGAGAGAGAGCTAGAGAGAAAGAGAGAGGGAGGAGGGAGAGAGGCGAGGGAGGGGGAGACAGAGAGAGAGAAGGGGAGAGAGGAGAGGGAGGGGACAAAGAAAGAGAGAGAGCGAAAGAGAGAGAGAGAGAGAGAGAGAGAGAGAGAGAGAGAGAGAGAGAGAAAGGAGTGGGAGAGTGGGGAGGGAGGGGAGAGAAAGAGAGTGAGAGAGAGAGCGAGAGAGAGAGAAAGGAGTGGGAGAGAGGGGAGGGAGCGGGTGAGAAAGAGAGTGAGAGAGAGGGGAGAGAGGGAGGGGAAGAGAGAAAGCAAGTGAGAGAGAGAGAGAGAAAGGAATGGGAGAGAGGGGATGGAGCGGGAGAGAAAGAGAGTGAGAGAGAGAGAGAGAGAGCGAGAGAGAGAGCGAGAAAGAGAGAGAGGAGGGGAGAGGAGGGGAGAGGGGAGGGGAAGAGAGGGAGTGGGGAGAAAGCAAGTGAGAGAGAGAGAGAGAGAGAGAGAGAGAGAGAGAGAGAGAGAGCGAAAGAGGGAAAGGAGTGGGAGAGAGGGGAGAGAAAGAGAGTGAGAGAGAGAGCGAGAGAGAGAAAGGAGTGGGAGAGAGGGAGGGAGCGGGAGAGAAAGAGAGTGAGAGAGAGAGAGTGCGAGAGAGAGAGAGAAAGAGAGAGGAGGGGAGAGGAGGAGAGAGGGAGGGGAAGAGAGGGGAGGGGGAGAGAAAGCAAGTGAGAGAGAGAGAGAGAGAGAGAGAGAAAGGAATGGGAGAGAGGGAGGGAGCGGGAGAGAAAGAGAGTGAGAGAGAGAGAGCGAGAGAGAGAGCGAGAAAGAGAGAGAGGAGGGGAGAGGAGGGGAGAGGGGAGGGGAAGAGAGGGGAGTGGGGGAGAAAGCAAGTGAGAGAGAGAGAGAGAGAGAGAGAGAGAGAGAGAGAGAGAGAGAGAGAGAGAGAGAGGAGAGAGGGGGAGAGAAAGAGAGTGAGAGAGAGAGCGAGAGAGAGAAAGGAGTGGGAGAGAGGGAGGGAGCGGGAGAGAAAGAGAGTGAGAGAGAGAGAGAGAGAGAGAGAGAGAGAAAGAGAGAGGAGGGGAGAGGAGGGGAGAGGGAGGGAAGAGAGGGGAGGGGAGAGAAAGCAAGTGAGAGAGAGAGAGAGGAGGGGAGAGGAGGGGAGAGAAAGGGGAGGGGAAGAGAGAGGGGAAGAAGGAGAGAGGGAGGGGGAGGGGTGTTCTATGGCATACCTGAAAAGAACCCAGTATAAGGTCAACCACCAGCCGTAGGTAGGACTGTATGTAATGAGGCATGAAAGCAAAGATTATGTAGTTTATTCCAAACAGAGGAATCAAAAGCAAAGTGGACTTCGTCAACCGCCTGCAAATCAAAGCAGAACAAGCATGTAACATTTACTTCAGTAATCATTACAGATAAACACACACACACACACACACACACACACACACACACACACACACACACACACACACACACACACACACACACGCTACATCTCACAGGCTTAGTATCTCTTGTTCACCTGCTCTACATCTAGTTTTGGTTCTGTGTGTTCACAATCACATTAATAAGACTGAGTGACTGGAGCAACAATTGGGGTGGCTTGTCGGTGTAACTATGGCGACGACATCAAGTTGGATTCGAAACCACAAGCTCCATGTTGATGGTTCTGTTCCGCTTCGATGTGCCACTCGAGAGTAGCAAAAAGCTGGTGTATTGTGACTTCAGCTAATTGGATAGCGGAAATTCCAAGCCAACTACTGGTATCAGACACGGCGGGGAATCTTACAAAGTCACTCACAGTAGACTGACAGTTTGAGGACGTCTTCAGGATATTTCAAAGATATTCATTCATTCATCTACTCATTTTCTAAGCTGTTTAATCTTAAATAGGCCGGGGCCCATCTCAGCTGACTCTGGGTGAGAGTGGGGTACACCCTGGACAGCTTACACAACCATTCACACTCACACCTCGGGGCAATTTGGAACAGTCAATTAACCGACTGTGCATGTTTTTGGACTGTGGGAGGAAACCGGCGAAAGCACGGGGAGAACACGCAAACTCCACACAGAAACGCCCGAGCTGCGATTCGAACCCAGGACCGTCATGCTGTGAGGTCGATGTGCCAACTACTATGTCACCGTGCCGCCTGTTTCAAAGATATTTCCTAATTAAACGTACTTTTTAATGCATATTCAGTAGGAATTTGTATGAAGAAAAGACTTCAGAGACTTGAAAATCGAGAAATTCTTCCAGCTTTTTAATGCTAAATGCTAAAAACGGCCCTTTTTCTAAAATACAGTGGTACCTCACCTCACCTTACGATAGTCCCAGCAAACAAAAAATCCAGGTTACGAAAAACATTTTCCAAAATTTTTTCTCTGTATATGAAACAAGTTCTCCTTACGAAACGCGCCAAACGCGCCATTCAAACATTCAAACAATGCACGAGCTGCTCTCCCATAACTATCTTCCAACATCCCGCCCCACTGGCCAACCATTGGCTAGGAAAGATGACACAGCTCCCTCCCATTGGCTATTATGGAGCTGCATCTCCCATAATGCTTTTCATGTAAAGGACAGAGTTACTGTTGTTTCATGAGTTTTTTGAGTGTGTCATAGCAACTTTATTTCTTGGCTCAGGCTTTTAACCTTCCATAAACATTTGTAAGATTATAACTCTGCTAAGAAGACATGGTCAGCACATGCGCACACACACACACACGCGCGCGCGTGTGATTTCCGGTGTGAGTGAAAAGAAGAAGCGGGCTCGTGGCATGTGGTTGAGTGATATCGCAAAGGAATACGGCCAAAACCGTCTACCATCGGTACGATATTGAAGCAGAAGGAGGCCTTAAAAGGTTATACTTTTATACTTTTTAAAAGGTTTAGGGGGTAGTATTGGGGACCTTGGAGCGAATCACACGTTTTACATGTAAAATACGGCTCAACTTATGAAAAATCCAGGTTAAGAAAAAGGCTCTGGAATTACTTTCATTTAGGTGAGGTCCCACTGTATAACGAAAAAAATTCAAGAAGGAATAATCATGCTGTTTATAATCCCGTGATATTAAAAGCCTTCTCTGAATTCTGTATGCACTGCAAACTCACGAGTACTGATTCGATTCGTTCCTGCCGATGTCCCTGCAGTTGATTTTCTGGCGCAGGATCCGAATGATGCACATGAAGAGGATGAAATTCAACTGCAAACATGAACATTCATTCATTACGGCGTTTCTTCAGCTCCAGTTCCAGGTTCTAGTGAAAGACTGAGTAACTCACCAGGATTATTAGGAGAATAGGGGTTTTTATAATCCACCACAGACTGTCGTCAATAAGATCCCAACATCTGGAAAACAAACAGGACAAACTCGCTTTAGATTTGAATTCTGATCTTCTTTCAATTCAAACAGATTGTCACAGGTGTGAAAGTGCCTGGGCTAATCATCATCATCATCATCATCATCATTACTATTATTACTGTATTTGTCATTCATTCATTTTCTGAACCGTTTAATCCTAATTAGGATCGCGGAGAGGTTGGCACCTATCTCAGCTGACTCTGAGCCAGTACAGAGTACACCATGGATAACTCACCGGGCCATCACAGGGCAGAAACACGCTGACAACTTTGCAGCTCCACTTTAAAAAAGTCAGCAACAGTTCTTTTACATGAACCTCCACCACAGACAGTGAGCAACATTGCCGGCCTTTGATAACCCAGTTAGTGCACTGGAGGGACAGCAGTCACAAATCTGTTGACAGTGGGGCTTGAACCCCCAACCTTGGGATCACTAATCCAGCACGTGACCACCAAGCCACCGCTGCCCATAATTAAAAATACATGAAATAAATAATGAACAGGAAGGAGTATACACGAGGTTAGTGCTTCTCAATTATTTTCTGTCGCGCCCCGCCCTAGGAACAGGAAAACATTTCGCGGCCTCCCCAATATAAACAATGTTATTTGTCTAAAAATCGTTATAAGTAATCCTCTGCATACACTGTATCCTTATTAACATAATAAATCCTTATTATCATTATGGAATACAAAAAAGGAAGAAATATCGATCAACTTCCAACAAACAATAACTTTATTAACAATTTTTTAGTCTTTAAACAAAAAGATTTAAAGTGCATCAATTTGCCTGAAATTAAAAAGTATCCTTATTTAAACTCTAAACATTTTTGAGCAATTTGAACCATTTTATACTGAAAAATAAAGTTAAATAAAACCAATAAATAATGATAAATTCAAATTGATCAGCAATATTAACTCTTGAGCACAATATATAAAACACTTTAACCTACAAAACAAAAATAAATAAAACAATTATTATTATTATTATTATTATTATTATTATTATCAAAATGATTAAGTCTAGATTGATGGTACAATGAGCCCGATTCACAGTGCACAGCTTTTCGAAGCCGGGTTTAAAGCCCGATACTGAACTCTCAGCTCCTGCTCAATGCTGAACTGGGACCTGCACTGCAGCAGTGATGTCATCCAGCATGACCGAGCCGTGTGTGCTGCAGGTAGGATCAGTTCCTGTGTTGTGGGGTTTTCTACACTGAGCAGTTTGGTACTCCACCTTATCTGATGCTATCAGAGCTCGGTTTGCTGGAATATCATTCACAAAGCGGGAAAGTTGTTGGCAATACTCGGCACGTTTTCGCTGAAAAAACTCACGTGGCGCATCACGTGATTGGGGTGTGATGTCTTTAAGTGACGCCTTAATTTATTTGGCTTCATGCTGTCCGCTGCCAATGTTTTCAGACACACTAAACACAGTCAAGCCGAACACTACATCCGCTTCATCATATCTCCTTAACTTAGCTTTCAGGAGACTTTAGTTTCTCTCACTGTCTCCATCTCTCTCCACCTCTCTTTCCATCCCTGTTAAAAATTTCCATGGTGGGTTTATTAACTTCACTTCTTATTTTACCTCTGAGCACACTCTGACAGTGAGGAATCCACTGCCACCTGCTGTAGTGGATGTACGATTACACTTTAGGCAAAAAAAAAGCATGTTCCCTGGGGTCACACCCCCATTCCCCCAGGGGGGGGGCGCGCCCCACTATTTGAGAGCCACTGCCCTGGATGTGAGTGTGAATAGTTGTGTGCTGCCATGCAGTGGACTAGCAAGCTGCTTAAGGTGTACCCCCACCTTTCCCCAGTGTTGGCTGAGATAGGTTCCAGCATCCCTATGACCCTTGTAGGATTAAACAGTATGGCAAATGGTTGAGAGATTAAATTTTTATTGTTAGCAATAACTATGAACCCCCCCCCAGGGGGGCGCGCCCCATTATTTCAGAACCACTGCACTAGTGACTCAACAGATATACAGAGAGATAGACTGATACACAGACGGATAAAATAAATAAATAGATAGGTGGAGAGATACACAGACAGATAGATAGACAGGCAGATAGACACACGCTGACAAACACAGATATATAGCTGCATATATAGACAGAAAGATGGACAGACAGACAGACAAAATAGACAAATAAATAAATACATGTCCCTCCTGGCTGATCTCCTGGATTCAGAGAATGAAAATTTGTGCAACTCCTGGCAGCATGACTCATAAACTACGGCTGAACCGCACCAAATATTACATCTACCAGATTTACTGAGGTCAGTTAATCCTGTTTTCAATAAATTTCTCAGTCTGTTTTATGTGAAGCAAATTGCTCGCCTGTATTTCTGCAGGTCCAGGTGGAGCTACATCTGTACAATGGTGAGGAATGTAGACTCTGTTTGCCAGTTTTATAATAATGACAGTTCTACACACACACACACACACACATACATACATATATACATATATATATATATATATACATATATATATATATATATATATATATATATATATATACACACACATACAGGGATCCCTCACTTCCTGCGGTTAATTGGGACCAAGACACCCCTGCGACCGCTGAATTTTTGCGAAGTAGGATCAAACCCCGATTGATGTATACGTACATGTATATGTGTATATAATATCAATACAGTAATCCCCCTTATTTCGCGATTAATGGTGATCAGCCCCCCCCTCCCCGCGATATGCGAAAAAACGCAAAATGACTTCTGGCACTTCTTAAGGGCACCCACCCACCTATATAAAATGTATATAGAACTCAATTTTAAAGTGTTCTATGCATGTTAATGTCATGCAGGCAACAGAGATTAATATATAAATAAATTATACACCTTCTAATGACAATAAATATATAAATACTGTACAAACCTTATAAATAACAAATCCACGGCCACATCGAGAATGAGAATCACTGGCGGCACTGGTGCTTCGTTTGGGGCTCGTCAGAGCCTCCAGAGCCTTTGCTTTCGTACATATCCTGTTAGTGTCCAAACTCACAGGAGTTTAACTCTCTCTCTCTCTCTTTCTCCAACTGCATGTGTTGGTGAGGGGCATGGCTGTTACCCGCAGGTAAAATCCAGAGAGCGCACCTGAAGCCACGCAGCCATCAGCGCACTATAAATAGTTCCGTGCTCGACCAGTTTCCGTGTTGATACTCTCCCAGTGATTTTGGTTTTTGGTTTTCCCTCACCACTACGGTGAACACGATTTTTCCCGCACCCCATTGCTTCCCCTGAGCTCAATAAAAGTTATATTTCTCCTCATGAGGGAGGAAAGGTGTGTTGGATGCTGGGAAAAATAATCTCGACCAATCAGCTTGCTGGATTCACAACCAATCAGAGAACACTCAAATCAAGCAGGAGAACAGAACATGTTGGGTAACGTAGTTTAATGTAGTGTCCATGAATTTTGAATAATCTCTCTCTCTCTCTCTCTCTTTAATTTTTTAATTTTCTGATGGGAAATCCCGCGATACTGCGGGGACACGAAGTAGGAAACGCAAAGTGTCGGGGGATTACTGTAAATACATATTCAACTCTATAAATGCTTATAATACCAATTAACTTTCAAAAATAATGAATAAGATGTAAATAAAATATACATACACACACATACAGATGCGCACCTCACATAAAAATGCAAAGAGTTTTGATGGGGGGTTTTGGGTTGGGTTTTTTTTTGTTTGTTTGTTTGTTTTGCGGGGTTTTTTTTTTTGCATAATTGGTTTTGTTTTTGTGGCATTTTCCGTAACTTTTTCCCCTATTCTTCCTTAATTTCTTTATTTTTTAATTCGATGAATATTTTTAAAAAAAACTGTGATGCACTGAAACAGCATGAATCAAAGCGTGAAGTAGTGAGGGATCCCTGTGTCTATATAAAATGGATAAAGTAGCTGATGTAGGTCAATCATTTAGAAATTCCCTGGGTCATGAAATCTAAGCACATCTTTAGTTTGGTATTAATGGGACTTTTATTAAAATCAGGGAAGCTTTGTGAATCTCAAGAAACATCCGCTTCCACCTACCAATTACTTTGTTCTTTTTGTTTCCCCAAAAGTTAATAACCTCCACAAGGTACACATACTGTACACTTTTACTGGAGCTGCTGTCATCATCATTGGCTGTGAGCAATTTTCTGACAAAACTACCAGACAGATTCCAGCCAGACGTAGTCAATACAGAACACCACCCGAGTCCTGAAAAATCATTTCTTTTTGAAAGGTCAAAGGTCAAGGTCACAGCAAGGTCATAAAAACCCAAGCCAAATTTTACAATCCTTGCAGTCCTATACTGTGACAGAACCCCTTTACTTTAGCTCTGTACTATGACAGAGTGTGAGTGTTAATGGTCATGTGAGGGATGATCCTATGATAAACCTGTCTTCACCCGGAGTCGGCCGAGATAGGCTCCAGTCGCCCTGAAAATATAACAGGCTTAAACGGTTTGGAAAATGGACGGACGTTTCCTATGATGTCGAAGTGAAGACATTGTAGGTGACGCCGTGTTCCCGTGACTCGTAAACTGGGTTTTTACAGCGGAATTTGAGTGTTTTGATGCAACATTTGATTTGTGTACATTGAATCCCGGTAGCACGGCGGTGGGTTCAAGGTTGAGTAAGCTTCTCAGGAAGCATCTGCACGCAACTGTCTTGAAGGATAAATGTTTGTGTATGTTAAACGAGTCTATGTGTGAGGCGGGCGGGTGGGGCGGGGTTTAAGCAGCTCTGGGGAGAAGAAGTACTTACCCGATGTCATGCAAGTAGGCTTTAGTGATGCTCCATATGGTGATGAAGAGCGCTGGGACTCCTGGTAGAAAGAAATATACACATTAATCATCCGGTTAGCATTTCAATTCCCTAAACACAACCTGACAAGGCAATTGGGTTAAAAAAAAGGTGTTTTCCATACACGGGAGTGGAGATAACCGGGCGTGTAAATTCATCTTGAAGATATTTCCTCAACATTGCTGAAAGGTTTATCAGTTCTGTGTGTGTGTGTGTGTGTGTGTGTGTGTGTGTGTGTGTGTGTGTTTCACATCGGTGATATCATGAAACTGTAATGACACTGCGATCCAGAGCCATGAATCTGTGTAGGATGTTTTTTTTTCCTCACAGGGCCATCGACTGAGTCATCGCTGTGTGAAACACATTCTTTTTGATATCATTGGTCAGTCAACTCAAAAAGACTCAAATACATCTCAACTGTCAGATGAACCTCCCCCTCCACCTCCACTTTTTTTTTTTTTCGAGATGTAGATCCATTTATATTGGATCAGACACACTCCCACGTAGTTTAAAAGTCATATCACGGCAGCCATGTTGAAAACGTCGAACCACACTGAACATCATTAATCAGTCTGGCACTCCTCAAATTACTCGCATTCATGGTAATGTCTGTTGGGATTTTTACACCTGAGCCTCCTGGCTCATCAGGCCGGATATTTATCTGCGGTTTCTGTGGTGCGAAGCCTCTAGGAGTTCAACTCCTCATGGATGGGACGCTAGTCTATCACAAATTACCTTCCCAGTGTTTTTTTTTTTTGTTTACTGGTACCATTTATAACTGCTGGGTGAACAGAGACACACTTGTGGTTAAGACCTTGGGAGACAGTGGGGATGTGTGTGTGTGTGTGTGTGTGTGTGTGTGTGTGTGTGTGTGTGTGTGCCTGTGTGTGTCAACTTGGAGATTCAAACCCACAACCTCTTGATCATGACTGCAGAACCTTCTTCCGGTTCACTAACGGCAGAGCTCCCCGGATGGGAGTCCCGCTTCTAAAAAGTTTTTCCAATAGAAAAATTGCAAATTTTAACCGAAAATTTAGCAGTGTGATTGTTGAAGTTTCCAGGATCATGGGTGGAACGTTTTCGGTGGACGAATCTACGTCAACAGCACTGACAATAGCTGTTTAACAGTGAATGGTCAAGATGGCGCTTCCTAGAGGGCGACGTCGCGGAGTTCTTGAAGTCAAATTGTTTCTTTGTTTGTTTTAAATGTTGTTTTTGATTGTTTGTTTTTTGCACTATGCTAGTCTATGACCATACGACCTTACTACAACTATGAGAGCGCAGTCCTTTTGGACATTTAGAACTGAGCACGCTCATCTCCTATCCCGAGCTAATATGCTACGTAGCTCAATGCTAGCCGCACCCCGGATAACAATAGTCCCAGGCGGAGACGCGGCAGGCAGAGAGTGGCTGAATGACGACGTTGGCAAGTGGTTAGCGGTGGAAGGTTAGCACTCCTGGTCATGCTGCTTAAAAATGTTCAGTCTCTGCGAGACAAGATGGATGAGCTTCATGCTCGGATTTCGACACAGAGGGATCTACAGGACGGCTCCATGCTGTGTTTCTGTGAAGTATGGCTCGAGGAGAGTACACCCGGCGAGGTGACTACACCAGCCAGCTACACGGTCTTCAGAAAGGACCTGAGTGCAGTGGCTAGCAACAAGAACCATGACGGAAGAATGGCGGATTCTCGTTAAATAATCCTGGTGTACTGACTGTAGATTATCTCTAAACCTTGCTCTGAGAATGGAGAACATCTAACTTTGAAGTTGCGGCCATTTTGTTTACCCAGAGAACTGTTCATTTTTTTCCAACAAAACAATGGGCATAGTGCAATATAAATATATAAATATAAATATAATATAATATAATATAATATAATATAATATAATATAATATAATATAATACCGAGCTGGAGGTAGCAGAGATGAAAATGTTGAGGTTCTCTTTGGGAGTAACGAGGATGGATAGGATCAGGAATGAGTACATCAGATGGACAGCACATGTAAGATGTTTTGGAGACAAAATCAGAGAGGCTAGATTGAGATGGTTTGGACATGTACAGAGGAGGGATAGTGTTTCCTCCTACAATCCATGAACCTACAAATTAAGTGAACTGACTATTTCAAATTGTCCTCCAAGTGTGAGACTGTCTGTCTGTCTGTCTTCCTTTTGGACTTTTTCCCTTTCACTCGGGAGTCGCCACAGCGAATCATCTGATTCGCACGTTTGATTTGGCAGAGGTTTTTACGTCGGATGCCCTTCCTGTCACAACCCTTTTTAGCAAGGGACAGAAACACGCTGACGACTTTGCAGCCTACTCTTTACGAAAGTCAGCAATGGTTCTTTTACATGAACCTCTCACCATAGACAGTGACAGACATGGCCCGCCTTTGATAACCCAGTTAGCTGCACTGGGGGGGGGGGACAGTGACAACCGTGTGGAGAGTGGGCCTCGAACCCCCAACCTTTGGATCAGTGATCCAGCGCCCTATATCACTAGACCACCACTGTCCCTGTCCCCAAGCGTGAGACTGACTGTAGATAGTTGTGTGTGTTGTTGGCTGCATGATGGACTGGCTGGTTATTCAGGATGTACCTCGCCTTAGCCCAGAGTCGGTTCAGATAGGCTCCAGGAACCCAGAAAAACTAATGAAGGATAAAGCAATGAATGCATGTATGAAGATATTTATGAAGGGATAATAAACAGCGAGATAAACATAATTACATCGGCACATGAGTGTGAAGCCTATCTAGGCCGACTCTAACTCAGGATGGGGTACATCCTAAGCAGCTTACCTGACCATCGCAGGGCGATATACACACACAATTAATTAATACACACACCCAGTCGCAATTTCGATCAGCAAGTTAACCCAATGTGCATGTCTTTGGACTGTTGGAGGAAACGAGTGTACCCTGAGGATGCCAACGCAAGCACAGAGAGAACATGGGAACGAAACTCTGAAATACCCAAACTTAGCCCGGGGACTAGAACTTGGGACTAGAATGGTCTTGCTGTGAGGTGGACGTGCTAACCGCTACACCACCGACATTGGCTGTATAACTTCATCATCCCAATAAAATGCTGTTTATGGTCAACTTGATATAATCTGACATGAACTTCAACTTCCAAGGCACAGCTGTTGCTCCAACGGCTTCAGTAACAATGCTGTTTACTATCAAGCATCACAACAGCTGAGCTTGCTCACTTACCCCAGCCAATCAGGATGTACCACCAGAAGTACTTCCTGTGGGAGAAGAAGGAGACGGCAAGGAGCGCGTGCAAGAATAGACCCTCTACCAGCAGCCAAAAGAAGCTGGCCATGACTCCATACTGAAAGAACACCACTGCAGCCTTGCATCCTATCTGTAATAAACAAAGCGCATGTTTAATAGAGTTTAACTTGTGTATACACAGCACTTATTTGCAAACTGCACTTAGTGCCATAAAGCTGCGTTAGCATCAGGGAAGGAAATATTGTGTAAGTGCAGTAAAAACTAAAATAGGGGAAGTAAAAGTCCTTATTCAGTTCAGTGCCAGGAGTCATGAGGTGTCCCTGGGATCAATGGTGCAATTATATATGTTGCGATATGATAATATTGAGACACTGACAGTGCAAGCTGGACATGCATCATGGTATGTAAAAAAAGGAGAAACCCAATTTCAGCACATACTGTATTTCAGCAGTTCACTAAACCAAACGGCACACTAGCTCCACGAGGAGCAAATGGATTATTATAACTTGGTATAATTATAATGAAATATCTCCCCCTAGTGGGTGTCAGATAAATTTCACCTCATGGTAAAAATAGGGATTTTTCAGATTTCAGGCTTTTTATTTTTTTTAATATGATCCCATGCACAGATGACCCGTACACATGTATTGTACAACATTTTTACAACAGTATAAGGCTGAACTGAACATCGAAGGCTAGCTGACTTATACAGGATGTGTTTTATACACAAATGATTAACTTCAGGTTGGATGCTTTACATAGCCTTTGGCCAATAATTTGCCTATGACAGCACACCCGTGTCTAATCCTTTACTTGAGGACTGTAAAATTCCACAAAGCTTCTCTTGAGCCTCCTCTCCTACGAAACTATAATATATTTCTTTGTTCTTGTGTATGTGTGTGTATGTGTGTGTGTGTGTGTGGAATGGAGTAGTTTAAATGGGTAATCTGTTATATAAACACTCCACGTCGCCGG
Source organism: Plotosus lineatus (assembly GCA_024760905.1). NCBI lineage: Eukaryota > Metazoa > Chordata > Actinopteri > Siluriformes > Plotosidae > Plotosus > Plotosus lineatus. Next base: position 42,557,398 of record CM045743.1, on the reverse strand, counting down.
GCTAGCAAAGAAACGCCGAGTCTGTGGTAGCGGTGATGTGCAAACACTCCAGTTCATCCAACTCACCCACTCCACCATCGCTGGTCAACACGCCACACCTCATTAAAGTGCCCCAGAAATATTCCATGTACAGTTCAGGCTTTATGGGACTATTTTTGATATGCAACGCCACACTGATAACGAAAGTCAAACAGAACGAATTGAAAAGATGGAGCAGAGCCCAGATTAGAACATTATTTCGAAAGCGGCTGAATAAATATGTGCCGGGGTTTGATATGCTTCTTTCAACAGCGCAGCCGGTTAGCATTTATGAGGCGGAATATAAACTCCTGTCTCATTTAGAGGCAATTTATTTACATCATTAACTCATAAACAACAGGCTATCGTTTCAGTTCCCATGAATTATATACTCCTGATACACTCCTCAGGGATTTTAGATAATGAGTATATATAAAATTTATACTAGTAGTAGATATGGGTATACCGGGTGTGTATGCTAACAATTGCTTGGTATGCTAACAACCCAGCTTCATGCTAGCTAATCTTATCATCCATTCTTATCTAGCATTGATCATATCGTCATGTTGTCAAGCCACAAATAGAAGAAATTCTTCAGATAATTGTTAATGCTGGCATTTTTAAATACATCTGAATTTTAATTAGTCTACTCAGGTGTGAAATAAAATCGAACCCCTCTATTTTTGCTTCATGGAGTCTTTTTTATGAGAACAATACGACAGAAGGGACCGATGTAAGTTTCAACAGGGTGGATCTGAAAGTTTTTGCATTCAGATACAGTAGGCTCTCGATATTCGCGGTTCCGGCCCCTCCCGCGAATGAAGATAATCCGTGAGTTCTGTACCCGGAAGTAAAACCCCATGTATCAAATTACATGCGCGAATAATCAACCAAAAGTAAAATACTATGTATCTATACATACGCTAAAATATGCTTCTTAAACACATTCTATAGACAGTCTTACTCATTAATTCAGTATTAATGTAGTAAAATATAGTAATGATTAAGAAATACCTTTTGATATTTATTAATAAAATATATAAACATTATACAGCATACTTTCGATCTATCTATCTATCTATCTATATCTATATATCTATATATATATAAAGTTGATGAGCCATACAATGAAGTTATGGGAAAGAATAGTGGAAGCTAGACTAAGGGCAGAGGTCAACATTTGTGAACAACAGTTTGGTTTCATGCCAAGAAAGAGCACCACAGATGCAGTGTTTCTTTGAGGATGTTAACAGAGAAGTACAGAGAAGGTCAGAAGGAGCTGCATTGTGCCTTTGTGGATCTGGAGAAAGCATATGACAGGGTGCCGAGGGAGGAACTGTGGTATTGCATGAGGAAGTCTGGAGTAGAAGAGAAGTATGTTAGAGTGGTGCAGGACATGTATGAGAGATGTAAGACAGTGGTGAGGTGTGCTGTCGGTGTGACAGAAGAGTTCAAGGTGGAGGTGGGACTGCATCAAGGGTCAGCTCTGAGCCCCTTCTTGTTTGCTATGGTGATGGACAGGCTGACAGACGAGGTTAGACAAGGATCTCCATGGATTATGATGTTTGCAGATGACATTGTGATCTGTAGTGTGAGCAGAGAACAAGTGCAGGGAAATCTAGAGAGGTGAAGGTATGCCCTGGAAAGGAGGGGAATGAAGGTTAGCCACAGTAAAAGAGAATACATGTGTGTGAACGACAAGGACCCAAGAGGAACGGTGAGGTTACAGGGGGCAGAGATAAGGAAGATGGAGGATTTTAAGTACTTAGGCTCAACAATCCAGAGCAATGGAGAGTGCGGAAAAGAGGTGAAAAAGCGTGTGCAGGCAGGTTGGAATGGTTGGAGAAAAGTGTCTGGTGTGATGTGTGATAGGAAGGTGTGTGCATCGGCAAGGATGAAAGGAAAAGTGTACAAGACGGTGTTGAGGCCAGTGATGTTCTATGGTTTAGAAACAGTGGCACTGAGGAAAAGACAGGAGACAGAGCTGGAGGTAGCAGAGATGAAAATGTTGAGGTTCTCCCTGGGAGTAACGAGGATGGATAGGATCAGGGATGAGCACATCAGAGGGACAGCACATGTAAGAGGTTTTGGAGACAAAGTCAGAGAGGCTAGATTGAGATGGTTTGGACATGAACAGAGGAGGGATAGTGAGTATATTGGTAGTAGGATGCTGAGGTTGGAACTACCAGGCAAAAGGCCGAGAGGAAGACCAACGAGAAGATTTATGGATGAGGTGAAGGAGGACATGAAGGTAGTTGGAGTAAGAGTAGAAGATGGAGAGGATAGGGTGAGATAGAGGCAGACAATTCGATTTGCTGTGGCGACCCCTGAAGGGAAAAGCCGAAAGGAAAAGATGATATATATATATATATATATAGATAGATAGATAGATAGATATATGAAGATGTGTATATATATATATATATATATATATATATATATATATATATATATATATATATATCTGACGCTCCCTGACTTACGTTCATCCGTTTTACGTTTTTTCAATTTTACGTGTTTTTTTTTTTTTTTCAAAAGAAAAAAGTCAAATTTTGAGTTTAGACATGCCTACGTAGTATATATATATATATATATATATATATATATGTACAGTTGGCGCCCAACTTACGAAATTAATCCGTTCCAGAGCCCTTTTTGTAACGTGGGAATTTTGTAAGTAGGGGTGGCATCTTACATGTTAAACGCCTAATTCGTTCCAATGCTCCAGTCTTTGGACTGGATAAACCCCATAAATCCTTTAAAAATGATAAAAGTACACCAATTTTGTATGAAATGTGTTAAACGTGAAAGAAAATTATTTATTAAACAATTTAAACATTTTATGAACATATTAAATTATTTTATTAACATATTTATTAATTAAACCATTATTAAACATTTTTTAATAAAACACACACACTGGGGGCTGACTGTATATATATATATATATATATACACACACACAAAGTATTAAAGTGTAATAAACTTGTTTGAAGTTTGAACTTGGATGTACTGCATGTAGTTGTAAAAAATGGCTACTAGAAGGGGGCATCGCATTATATTTACTGTACATAAAGAACATAAAAAACATGAAGTGTAATTATTCAAGTTTATCCTTTTGGTACCGTTTGTTAACCATGCTATAGAACATAAAATATCACACACAAAAATTCTAAATATTAACTTAGGTACTGTACTGTATTGAAATAATAACTGAAAAACATTGTAATACTAAGGCAGATTCCATTCTGATGATGACTGAGAAGGTGGGCAGCATTTGGGTGGCATGACGGAGCTTACCAGTAATTAAAAACAGACACACAAAAAGCACATGCACAAAGTGTGCGAGAATAAGAAAAAAGGGGCGTATACATCATCTCAACCAATCAGCAGGAAGGAGAACAGCCATTGGCTGAATTTGAATAATGTGACAGTTACTCGGCAATCCGCGAATATGCGGGGGCGAGAGTGCAAAACCGCGAATAGTCAAAGGACCTACTGTATAAAATATGTCTTTGTCTGCTTGTTGGTGTATAAGTCAAATTGTACAAAGTTCATACAAAAGTGATACGATTGTTGCAAGTAAAAAAAAATTTCGTACTATGCGATACTCGGATTCCATATGACTGCCGCATAGCTCAACCGAACACTGTTGTAAAAATGTCATACGACACACATGACGATATAAAAAAAGTCCTGTGATTTTAGCGTACCACAACTATCGGACTATTTTAAGAAAATCGTAAATCTGTGCACCAAAAAGTGTATGGAATTCCTATGTCGTAACAAATCCGTTATGTACGACAGATCTAGGAAACCGACTTCACTCATATGGTCACAGGGAGGGAGGGTGTTCCCCACCTTCTCCCAGTGTTGGCTGAGGGTGGGGGACACCCTGAACAGCTTTCCAGACCAACACTCATGCACAAAACCATTCTCACTCACACCTATGAGCATTTTGGAACAGCCTAATGCAAATGTATTTAAGCTACTAGAGGAAATCTGAATACTCAGAGGAAACCCACACAAGCACATCGAGAGCATGGAAACTTCTCACAGAAATGCCCTCAGCAAGCCCAGGATTTGAACCTAGGATTTTCTGCCCAGAAATGGACTTGAAGTCCAGAATCACCACGAGGTGGAAGATTTTGAACATGGTCAAAATTTCACAACAAATGTCTGTGGCGACATCATCGTCTAACAGGTGAGTCCTGTATGACAGGCCCACAGCTGTCCTAGGACTATTTGTTGTATACCTGCTGTATGATGTTTGTGACAGCATCTTAACCAATCGGTATGAAGCGTTCAGTAACCATAAGAACACACAGGAATTAAACCTATCCAGTTATGGACCCTATGTAGCAAAGAGCAAACACTGGCTTGTAGCACATCCTGTTTAAAGAGCAGCCAGGGAATAGTAACGTTCTCTCACGCTCCACGACTGTCAGCTAGCACAGCTGACAAATGGTTCCTTAAGGGTCAGGGGTTTTTTTTTTTCTTTTTAAAGATGGGTGTGACTAAAAGAGTCAAAAGGATTTAAAGGACTTTATACATAAGACACACCTGAGAATTTGTGGATAATTTTTCTCATCAGTTTCTCATTTCCCTTTTAATTATTCGCAATTGTTGTCTCTTGCTAGCATGTCGCGAGCATCATTGCTAACGCTATGAACTGTGTACTGTCTGCCATTTGGCTTCAAATGTCAAAACAAATGAAATACAACACTAATCACACACTCACTTGTTTCCTGAACTGCTTAATCATATTTCTTGGGTCACAGGGAGACCAGAATCCATCTCCGCAGACTCTGGGCGACGGTGGGACACACCCTAAACAGCACGCCGAACCATCGCAGTCACAACAAAGGTAATAATTCACTCTCACACATGGGATCATTACTGAACAGCAAATTATTCCAACATGCACGTATTTTGACTGGCGGAAGAAACCAGAGTACTCGGAGGAAACCCTACACAGGAACAACCGCCAAAAGCCCGAAACCAGACCCCAGGAGCTTCTGGCTGTGAGGAGGCCATCCTAACCACTACGCCACCATGTCGCACAAAAAAAAAAAAAAAACAGTGTAAAACAATTGTTGTTTGTTTGCAATTAATTGTTGTTTGTTTGTTTTTGTGTGGGTGCTAAGCTCCATTCTGTATTAGCATCATTCTAAGGGTAGCAAAGCAAGCTAGTAACTCGCCAGCGGCACCAAAACCCCTCCAATGTTTCCTTTTTCATGAACTGCTTAATCATAATTAGGGACACAGGGAGGCTAGTGCCCATCTCATCCAACTCTGGGTGAGGGCAGAACACACCCTGGACAGCTCGCCAGACCATCGCAGGACTAATACTTCCTTTTCATAGTTAATTTCCTTGAAAATCTTCAATAAAGAGTAACTCAAAATATGATAGACGGCAAAATGCTCTCCAAGAGGACACTGGAGTACGCTGAGGAAACCCACACAAGCTCGAGTAGACCATGCAAACACCAAACCCTGGAGCTCGAACCCATGACCTTTTCACCGTTAGGCAGATGTGCTAACCACTACACCACCGTGGTGCCCTAAACGAGCCACTGGGGAAGATATAACGTACATAAAATAGGATTAAATGTCACTACAAGGGCTAAACGCAGGTGAAAACTCGAACTCGCGGCGCTACGGGTCACTGCGGCTGGAGTTTGTCTCCCGCAGGCGGATTTCTTTTCATGAGGTGTCATTTCTTAGCCGGATTCGGAAACGGCTCCTGAGAGAATATCAGTGAAAAAAGCTCTAAAAGCCTCCCATCATTGATCCCAGATGAAAAATGTGAGTGCGAAAGGTGCGAATGCGAACCCTGAAGGCTTCACTACAGGTCTCGAATGATATAAAACCGTCTCGCACTGGAGAAATTTAAACACATTAGCAGGGTGTGAGGCCATGGGGCAGACAAACCAAAGACAAACCAAAGAAAACAACCCCCCCCAGGAACAGGAAGAGAGATTATAATCCTCTCCAAAGTAAAATAAAGAAAGTAATTAAAGATGATTATAATAAACTCTGGAACAAACAGAAGAAGTGTTTAATCCACACATTCACTCATACACTGAACCACTTAATCACATTAGGATGGCATGGAGAATGGAGCCTACCTCAGCCGGCTTGGGGCAAAGGTAGGGCACACCCTGAACAGCTCAACCAGTCACCAGTTCACACTCACACCCAGGGGCAATTTTGAACACCCAAGTAGCCCAATGTGTATGACTATGGACTGTTGGAGGCCACTGGAGTACCCCGAGGAAACCCACACGCAAGCACATGAATAACATATAAATTCCACACGGGTACGCCCTGAGCTGGGCGCAGGATTCAGGACAGGCCTCAGCTAAACCGCGACCCTAGTACAGATTACGCGGCTTGGAAAATGAATGAATGAAAACTTGTTGGCTTTATTTGTTTATTAATTTATTTTTATTAATAAAAAAGCAAACTATATGTGAGTGCCGTTGTCATTGTTAGCATGTCCGCCGCAAAGCTGCTTTACATGTTTACATGTTCTCCGGGTGCTCGCATGGGTTTCCTCCAATTATTCTGGTTTCCTCCAACAGTCCAAACACATGCACATTAGGCTAATTGGTTGTTCTGCATTAGCCCTAGTTTTGAGTGGGAGCATATTTGGTTGTGTGTGTTGGCCCTGGAATCATCTGGTGAACTGTTCAGGGTGTGCCCCCCCTCACCCAGTGTTGGTTGAGATAGTCTTCAGAAGATGAGTGAAAAACTTTACATTTTTTAGAAAAAGCTGTGGACGAAACAAGAGTGTGGAAGTAAAAAACAAAAACTCACACCTAGACAGCTTTTTCGAAACACACACAACCATACACACAAGCACACACACACACAAGCACACACACACACACACACACACACACATACACATAAACACACGTAAACACACACATGCATGCACACAACAAGGTCACTGATGGTGTTAGTCAGACTTCCGAGGTAGCTGCTAGCGTCCGAATTCCTCACAGTAGATTTATCAGCACCACGTGATGATTTAGCCTCATATTCCGAGCATTAACCCCTGACAGGTCCTCCATTAGAGGCCCAGCAGACCCGCCGTCCTGATATGATGCGTAATGAAACGAACGAGCTCTGACTGCAAATACTGATATAAAGCGTGAACCGCTATCACTCGCAACTCCCGTAGGATCGTGAATGTGAAGCTGAGGGTCGGAGGTTTCTTTTAATTGACTGCAAAGATCTAATAGCGAGAGTCAGGGCCGATTAGCATGAGCGCTGATGGGATGGTAACGCTCATTATTGGAAATTTATTTGAAAAATAGTTACATTAGTGGTACATTAAATTACATTTTTAACAGCATGTCTTATCAACCTTTAGTGGAGCTGTATGAATAGATGTACACGTAGATAAATAGTTTGGCTCTAATTGTGTTGGAAATTATTCTTTAAATAACATGATGAAGTGATATAACCAGGATTAGGTTTAGCACTGTGCAATATTATTGGGAATTTAAAAAAATCTACATTGAGTGGAATAAATGTTTATAGCAAAATAATCTTTGATATTGGCACATGACACTAAATATACCCTGCGTGGCTAAATAATTGATCTACAGCTAACTATTTGTAAGAAAAGATCTCTGAGAGCGCAACCCCCTACCAAGCTCATCAATTCCCATATGATGCAAAATACTAAAAGTCACAATGTTAAAAAATAAATTTGATTCTGATCTGTTTGAGCCTTATTTGTCCAAAGCCACGCATCTGGTATGAACCAATCTCATAGAAGCAGTAATATGGCCTATAGTTCTAAAGAGTAACTCAAATGAACGAATCACTGAAGTGCAAAAGGAAAAATAACAATAATAATTGTACAACTATTACTAGTACTACTGTGGTACCGTGACTTATGAATTTAATCCATTCCGATGGCGAGTTCGTAAGCCAAAAAGTTTGTTAGATGAAACAATTATTCCCATAAAAAAATAACAGAAAACCAATTACAGGGATCCCTCGCTACTTCGCACTTCAATTCATGTGGCTTCAGTCCATCACATTTTTTTTTAAACATTCATCGAATTAAAAAATAAGGAAATTACGGAAGAATAGGGGAAAAGGTTAAGGAAATTAATGCTACACAAACAAGGCCAATTATGCAAAAAAAAACCTAAACAAACACAAAACAAAAAACAACCCAAAACCTCCCATCAAAGTGTGTGTATTTATATTGTATTTACATCTTATGTATTATTGTTTTATGTTTAATTGTTATTATAAGCATTTATAGCATTGAATATGTATTTATTGATATTATATACACATACACATGTACGTATATGTCAGTCACGGGGGGTTAGGGGGGTGATCCGACTTCGCGGAATTCGGTGGTCACAAGGGGGTCTCGGTCCCAATTAATCGCGGAAAGTGAAGGATCCCGGTAATCTGTTCCAACCCTCCCCAAACTTATATAACCTGACACAAACACGTATATTTGACCTAATATATTAAAGATAAACATGTAAAAACAATAAATATTTCATAATAATAATAATAATAATAATAATAATAATAATAATACATGTACATTAACATTAATAATAATTAATAATAAATAATAATACAACAAAATAAACAGCAAGTCAACTAACCCTTCCGATTATCAACTACGGCGAAGATGTCACGTGTGCAGGCAGGAGGTGATGTGTAACAGAGGAGGCGTGTGCACGCTACGAATGCAAGTGAGGAAAGGCTTGTGGTGAGCTCCCACAAGGCCAGTGCTTCTCAAATAGTGGGGTGTGATCCTGGGGGGTGTGTGCATGGCCCTGGGGAACATTCTTTTTTCTGCCACACTGCACTAGAATTAAGTGTAATTGCGCATCCACTACAGTAGTTGGCAGTGGCGCTCTCATTGTCACGCTATGGTGAAGTGAAAAAGCATTGAGCAAATGATATGAAGTGCAGTAAACACTATTTATAGTCATGCGCGGGGCGTGAACCTACCTTTAAAAACATCAGCCAAGAAAACTGAAAGAACTGTATGTTTAATAGACGGACTGGACCCTGTAGTTTGTAGTTCGTAGGTACTGAAACTACTTACAGAACCAGGATTGCACTCGTCTGGCTCCACCTCATACAGCGCCACGTCCTTCATTATGACCGCGACGGCTTTCAGGATGAATGACAGGAAGAGATGAATGTGGATGTAGTTCCTCGTACAGTGGAGTTTCCTGGATATGAAACACCACAGAACCTTTAACTATCTTATAAATCCATAACTGCCATGCACACTGTATGTACAACGTCCTTTGCGACACGTCCTGTTCAGCTATTAGAATTTGTTTACAAGAGCATCTGCACATTGAACATCTGGTACATGTTGTTTTTCGTTCGATGACGATACTCCTCTTTTCCTGTTTAATTGACTGTATGATGCTTTAAAAGGGACAAAAAAAATGAAGCTACTTAAGAAGTGACCCACAAATGGAAAGGCGTTATCAGAGCCTCCGTGTTACAGGAAGGAGATGAAACGGAGGACAGAAGCCAGAGTATACGACTCATTCAGAGACGCTTTGTGCTCCGTGTAAAGTGGCGTAATTCAGTGGCGTGTTGCAAGCGTACGAAGGGAAAAAACCCAGAAAGACAGCATGGAATCGGAGGCTTACCTGAAAAAGGACAGAATAAAGATGGCGATGATGAGGGACGTCAGGGAAACGGCGTGGCCGATGGTGTAGCCGATCCTCACCGAGCGCAGGAATTCACCATGAGAGAAATCCTGCACACAGCACACATTCATTCATTTTCCTGAACCACTTAATCCCAGTGAGGGTCACAGGGAGGCTGGCGTCCCTCTCAGCCTACTTGTGGGCGAGGGTGCGGTACACTCTGGACAGCTCAGCAGACAATCGCACAGCCAACACATACAACCATTCACACTCATGCTCACACCTCGGGGCCATTTGGAACAGCTATTCAGTCTACTGTCCATATTATTGGACTCTTGGAGGAAACCGAAGTACCGGAGAAAACTTCCACATGAACGGGATGAACATGCAAACGCCACACAGAAACGCCTCAGCTGCGACTCGAACCCGGGACCTTCCTGATGTCAGGTGAACGTGCTAATCACTGCACCACCGTGCCGCCACACAGCAAACACTCATTACTATATATACAGGGTACAACTACAGGCAGTGGTGGTCCCAAGGTCTACAGGCTACTGATCCCAAGGTCAGGGGTTCAGACCCCACCATCACCGGGTTGCCACTGCTATCCCCCCTCAGGTTATCAAAGACCGGCCGTGTCTCTCACTGTCTATGGTGGGAGGTGCATGTAAACGAACCGTTGGTGACTTTCGTAAAAAGGAGCTGCGCAGCCGTCAGCATGTTTCTGCACTGCTCTGGCCTGGGGAGCCATCCAGGGTGTCCTCCAACCTTGCTCCGAGTCGGCAGAAATGGGCACCAACCTCCCCGTGACCCTAATTAGGATTAAATGGTTCAGAAAATGAATGAATGAATCAGGGTCCGACGACAATAGTATGGTGTTGAATGTGTCTGTGTGTACGGTCACCACCCAGAATATGTACCATGTTCACATAAGGGTACGAGTTTAATCGGACTGAGTTTGAGAGAATGTGCTTCAGATACATTCTATATATGTTAACATCCATGGTGGCCCGATGGCGTACTGGTTAGCATGTCCTCTTTACAGCAAGAAGGTCCTGGGTACAAGTCCGGTGTTTTTCTATGTAAGGTTTGCATGTTGTTCCATAATCTGAAAACATGCACATTAGGCTGTTCCAAACTGCCCCTAGGTGTGACTGTCAATGTGTGTGTGTGTGTGTGTGTGTGTGTGTGTGTGTGTGTGTGTGCTGACTCTGCGATAGTTGACCCTGCATTCACCCAGAGTTTGCTGAGATGGGCTCCAGCCTCCCCATGTCCCCAGTAGGAGTACGTGGTTCAGTAAATGACTGCGTGAGTATTCGGTATGTCGTATGTAAATAGTCAGTTATGGTTGCTAAGCAACAGTCCACACAAAGTTTATGGTTATTCTATAGATAATCTGGTTTATGCGTAATAGGAACGGCGTTTAACGCGGGTCCGCCACAGTGACAGTATTTAAAACCCTGACTCAGATAAAGCATCGATTATACGTGCCGAAATCTGGAAAGAAATTCCTGTTCATACACACCATCTCCAAGTCTGTGTCATTGAGACTGTAACCACAGCTCTCGGCGTTCTCAGCAAAGTCGATGCTCGTCCAGCCGTCCTTCGTACACAACCGGGATATATTACCTGCAGAAACAAGACGAAGGAGGAAACGATGAAATACTTTCTCTTGTCGGAACAGTGACACATTCTGCACAAAAGAAGGTGAAAATCACCCATAAATACATTTAGTCACTCCCCCACTCAAACACTGCTAGTGTCGTAGGGAGCCTATCTCAACCGAAACTGGGCGAAGACTGGGTACACCCTGAAGAGCTCAGCATATCATCACAGGTTCAAAACAACTACAACGACAATTTCTATATACATAGGCGCAATTGGGGACACCCGGTTAGCCTAATGTGCATGTCTTTGGATTATAGGAGGAAACCCGAGCACCCGGAGGAAACCCATGCAACACGGGACAACATGAAACGCCACTGATAACCAACCTCGTTGAACCTGAGACTCGAATTCAGGACCTTTCTGCTATGAGTTAGATGTGCAAAATACTACTGCAATAAACCCTGGTAAATTTACAATAGGAGAAAACACGGACGGCTCTGAACTCCCAGATGTTCCCGTCTTTAAGCTCCTCTGAGGTTCGCACGTTTCATTTCTGTTATTTGTGAAAATAAATGCTGTTGATAAGCTTCAGGTTTTTCAAGCCACAGTGAGTCATGAAATCTTTTAAAAACTGAGAAGGGGGAGAGCTGACAGTTCTGGCCTCAAAGCTTATTAAACATTCTTGGAAAAAAAAAAAAAACAAGAAGAAAAAGAAGAAGAAGAACGAGAGCGGAAAAGAGAGTCCTGAAGGAGATTTACGGCAGATCACAAGAAAACGACTGACTCTTATCTTCTAAGTGAAGAAAAACGAAAAAAGGTTCATAATAAACATTATACAGTACAGTATACATAAAAGTTGGTATTTTCCTCAATTCCACCGGGTGGCCTCGTGGTTAGCACGTCCGCCTCACAGAAAGAGAGAAGATCCTGGGTTTGAATACCGGGCTCACACAAGGTGTTTCTGGCAGTGGTCTGCATGCTCTTCTCTGTGCTTCGGCTGGGTTTCTTCCAACTTGCACATTAGGCTAATTGGCTGCTCCAAGTCGGCCCTATGTGTGAACAGCTGTGTGCGTTGGTCTTCCAACAGTCTGATGAGCTGTTTGGGTTGTGCCCCGGCTTTGTCCTCATGTTGGCTGAGTTAGGCTCCGGCCTCCCTTAAATCTTAAGCAGTTCGGAAAATAAGAGAGTGAGAGCAGCAAAAAAAAAAAATTCATCTGCTAGAAAGTGAGTCGTCAAGGCTGCAGGGATCGTTACGCTACAATCCTGGACAGGTCTCCCTGAGGTCAAAGTACCTCTCATCAGAATGAACGCACTTTTACTTGAGAACTTTTCTTCGATGGTTTAATTAGACGTTATGACCCGAAGTTTCTGACTGCCTCCCGAAAACCGCCTCGAAGAAACCGATGAGGTAGAAATGTGAAGGTTTTTTGGTCCAATTAAAGTTTTGCAAATTAAAGTTCAGCTTTTGAAGTTGGGTAATATTCACTGCTATCAGAGAGATGAATTGAGCAATAAAATGAATAAAATATCATCCCTGCTTTACAAAAATTCCCCCACTAATTAGACGTCTATTTACTCCTGAGGATCACGGTGAGCAACGTTCTACAGCATGAGGTAAAAGTCACAGAACATCGCACATCAGAAGTAAACTGTGCCTACACTTTAATACACACAAATGATTGTGTCACAAAACATAAAGCACAGATACTCGTAAACATGGATACAAACAGATTTCATGCTCTTGATTGATGACGTGATACAGATTAAGCAGGCAGAGATCAAACGATCAGGCAAACAGGTCAGCATCTGAAAAAATCGAGTCATATACTTTTAGGAGAGTAAAGTTTAGGTGATCAGGCGACGCAGAGAGTCACAAATGAGATGGCAGGCAGAGATCATATACAAAATAGCAAATAGATTAAACAAATGGCTCAGGGTGTACTGGCAAAAACACAGAAACAATACTTCGCGACTTATCTATGAATAACGGAAGGGCGTGTAATCAGCGTGAGTGCCAACAAGTGTGCTGAGATCATGTGATGCGGCATCTAGAAGCCCGGAGACTTTGAGCGCTGCAGAGCATGAAGAGTGGTGTAGTGTACACCAACTTCTCTGATACTGTAACGGTTTGTACTTGGCTTGGTTTCTGTCACCATTATGTAATTCACATTTATTCACCCAAGAAGAAATATCAGGATAACTATAAATTTCACAACATCCACTGAGCCTGAGGAAAATAACTGTTGTAGTATTGACTACTCAGGCACGTAAGCAAATAAAGCAGTTTAAATGATAATATTATGGTATATTTTTCCTTTTTGTAATCGTGATGCACGTGGGTGAACGCCAAGTGCACGCGTGAGTACGTACATAGGCTAAAAGCTAACAGCATCTTTTTAAACCTCATACAGCGTTTCAGTAAGTACTGCTTGGAAACATGAAGAAAAGCAAACGAAAACAAAAAATTTATAGTTTGTCTTTTACATATTTTAACCATGACAGAGGCAGGTGTGGTGACCGCCAAGCTTTGAGCCAAGGTAGCGTTGCATAGCTAATAACGCCTGTTTGACGTACTCGTGTAGAGTTTAGCATATGCTAAATGGAAACACAAGTAAAGCACACACTGTGAAGGTTGTTTTATTATATACTATGTTGAAACACAAAAAAAACAAACAAACAAAAAAACATTTTTTTCATGATTATTTATTATTATTATTATTTTAAAGCCCCAAGGAGGACGAGTTCAATGGGAGATCTGCGGATGGATAGCTGCAGCCTCTGATGTAAAGCAGAGCCTGTACCGGTCCGTCGTGGTAAGAGAGGGATGAACCACAAAGCAATCTACCAGTCAATCTACTTTCCAACCCTCATCGATGGTCACGAACTTTGGGTAGTGACCGAAAGAACAAGATCGTGAATATAAGCGGCTGAAATGAGCTTCCTTCACGGGGTGGTGGGGCTCTCCCTTAGAGATAGAGTGAGAAGCTCAGACATCCAAGAGGAGCTCGGAGTAGAACCGCTTCTCCTCCATAATGACAGGAGCCAGTTGAGGTGGCCTGAACATCTGGTTAGAAGATGCCTCCCTAGTGTGGTGTTTCGGGCATGTCCAACCAGGAAGAAACCCTGGGGTCAACCTAGAAAACAGATTTAAACAAGGCACTATGTCCCTCGGCTGGTCTGGGAATGCATTGGTGTCCCCCGTGGAAAAGCTGGGGAGACTTCATTGCTTAGGCTGCTGCCCCCGCGACCTGACTCTTGATTAAGCAGATGATGGTAATGATGATGATGATGAATTATGATGATGATGATATTTTAAACCATGGCAATGGTGACGTCGCCAAATAATAATGCGACCGTGACAAATTTTGGCTCCCTGAAATTTTGACTCAATACTTATCCACTTGGTATAATGTTCTTAATTCCCACGATCCAATCAGATTGTGCCGTTCCCATGTAACACACACTAAATTGCTTCATATCCATATTATACACACCGAATTCCTTCTCTTAGTTGTTCTGAATGCATTTATCTCTGCTGAGCCCATGTGTTTGGGTTTTAATAACATCTCTCAGATATCTGACACATGAGCATTCCTACCACATCTGGGTGAAAACGTGGCTACGTTATTCTATTGGAAAAAAATGAGTTATGTTGAAATTCAGGGTAATCAGGAATAATGAGCAACAGTTGAGGATCATTACACATTAATCATAAACTCCTAAAGCAACAGGGAAACAAAAACAGGAAACGCCGACCACATGACAACAAACTAGAGTTCATGACCGTAGTCTCTTGATCGAAACCCAGTCGATTCGAGTTCCATGGATGTTCCATTACACTGCAACAGTCAGCAAATTGCCATGTTAGGCTTTTTTTTTTTTAAATTACTCTAGCATGGATTTTAAAGTAAAAGTCATCCTTTCAGTGGTATAATTAGGTCATCTGTATTGAAAGCAAAGCACCACCTGTCGACTAAAGCTGCACAAAAATTAAACACATGAATAGATGATGTGTTGTCGTCTGTTCACGGCAGCTAAGTACATTTACTGAAGAATAAGGAGGCTGGTCGAGGACTCTGGAGAAGGCAACCCTGGAGTGGCTTGAAAAAGTCTGACATTGAAGATATCACTGAATTTCATCAAAGAGTTGCAGAATCGCTCACCCTGTGGATGATGCTCTTGTTTTGTCAGTAGTTTCGAATCACTGAGAGTAGTAATACAAGCTCGACAAGTTCACAGCGCTGAACTACATGCTGAGGTAATTTTAAAAAACAACTGCAAACTTTGAATAGAGGAAAAGCTAATGGAATTTAGTGATCTGCAAAAAATTCATAATAGGTGAATATTATACAAAACTCAACGCACCCAGAGTGCAAACCCTTACCAAGCCAAAATATATAACAAAAAGCACATAGTGCCATCTGTTGGGCCTGCTCTGTACCCACACTTCAAACAAATTGTTCTGTCTTACAATGTTAAAGAGTCCCTTAAAAAAAAAATCCAAAATCCTGAATTTGGTTCCCATTTTCTCCAAAATTGATTCGGCGCATTCACTCATTCATTTTCTGAACGACTTAAATCTAATTAGGGTCACGGGGAGGCTGGCACCCATCCCAGCCAACTCTGGGTGGGTAATAGAGGAGTACACCATGGACAGTTTGCCAGGGCATTACATGGCCAGCTCTCACACAACCGTTCATACTCGCACCAAGAGACGATTTGTAACAGCCAATTGACCAACTGTGCATGCTTTTGGACTGTGGGAGGAAACCAGAGAACCCAGAAGAAATCCACGCAAGCACAGGGAGAATATGCAAAGTCCATACAGAAACGCCCGAGCTGGGAATCAAACCAAGGACCTTCTTGCTATCAGGCAGACGTGCTAACCACGACGCCACCATGCCACCTGAATGGAGTTTTACTTGGGCTACACTGCACTCCTCATATCTTTATACAAATAAAATTCATCAAAATATCTAACGATATATAAATGCAGAAGTTATTTTAAAAAAGTGTAGATAAAGGCCATTCTGGGTTCAGATTTTTTTTTTGTCTAGTAGTTCATTCACTCATTCATTTGCAGAGCTGTTTAATCTTGCTGATGTAGGATAGTTGGAGCCTGTCTCAGCCGACACTGGGCAAAGGTGGGGTACATCCTTAACAGCTCACCAGACCTTCGCAAGGTTAAACCACACACAGAACCCAAACCGTCCACACTCAAATTTACACTGAGGGGTAATTTTGAACAGAATTAAGTCTAATTTGCATATTTGTTGACTGTGCTGCCCCAGAAGACTGCAAAAACTGCTAAAAAAAACTACAGTCCAGATGTATGTTTTTACAGATGTACGTGATACAATCGGAATAATCTCTGGCAACAGGTTCCAGACAGAAGAACCAGACGGAGAATCTGTTACTATTATGGTCCACGCTGTGACGGATTTGTTCTAAACTGAAGCTTTGCCAGAGGAATGCTTTCAGCAGTCTGAAGACCCTGAATAAGAAGCTGGGCATGTTGTGTTGCATCAGTGAGAACCTCATTGAGAATTTAACCTGAAGTTGGTGAAGTTGTTCCAAACAGTGAAAGTACAAGTTTCACAAGTTCCAGAAAGTACTGACTTGTAACGGAATTCCAAGAACATAACGCAACCAGGGCCATCAATCAGACAAACGTTCTCAAACTGACTTCTGAAAGTGTTTCTGGTAGATGGGAGCTTCTTCCTGAAAGTTAGAACAGGATGGGAATCCACAGGATGGGCAAAGCTCTGAGGAACTAGATCATCGAGGACCCTGATGCGAACGGGTTACAAAATTCAGAAGATCACATCAGGTTCCACTCCTGTCAGCCAAGAACCGGATCCTCTTTGCCAAAACAGAAACGGTTTCCTGCCAACTTCCAATGCCAACTGCTGCGTCAAATTCTTGTTCTTCGCTGACAGGAATGGACTGTGATGGGATCTGCTGCTGTTGTAGGCCATCCCCTTCAAAATTTTATAAATTATCATGGGTGATTCTGAAGACTCTATTGGCCCCTGCCAAAAAAAAAAATTAAAAAAAGATTTCAAACCTTACTTACGTACAAGCAACAGACTCTTATGATGTTTTTAGCATTAATATTAGCATGCACACTTCACAACAGGAGGGTCCTGGGTTCTAGTCCAAGGCGTTTCTGTGTGGAATTTGCATGTTCTCCCCATACTCTGGTTTTCTTCGACAGTCCAAAGTCATGCATATTAAGCTTATTGGCTGTTCCAAAAGTACATTTTTTGAAGAATCGCCCATAAAGCATGAGATGTAATATATCACCTCCTCTGATTTCCACCTCTTTGTGTGTGTGTGTGTGTGTGTGTGTGTGTGTGTGTGTGTGTGTGTGTGTGTGTGTAGATATACGTAATCACCAAAACTAATGGAAATAATTTTTTATCTCTAGCCTTCTGATAAAAATTATGGCAGTCTGAAGGGGACAGGTCCCAAGGGCCAAAATTGTAAAAAACTCAACTGGCTTTTGACTTTGTTTATCTCATTCAGGTCAGGTCAGGTATGAGGGCATGCACAGGGACGGCACTTCGCTGCGTCCACCAGCCGCCTCCATTCATCCGGCCGTCTCCTGGCGATCGACCAGGCCTGCACAGGGCCCATACCCCTCGGCAGGGCAGCCCTCAGCTGCAACAACCACGTCGCACACAGCCGTCCCCGCGATCGGCTCCAGCCCCTAGGATCCCAAACGGACAGGATCCGGTAAACGCGCCAAGTACCCATAGTAGTGCAGCTGACGGTCGCAGATCAAGCAGGTTACTCTTTCCATCCCCGCATCCCTGAGCACCTTCCGGTTGGTAACAAAGTCCCACCAGCGGTATCCGAAGATGCAGCGAAGGGAAGTCGTAACGAAGGAGTCCAGTTGTCGTCCAAGCTCAACCGTGAGCGTCCATGTCTCGCTCGAGTAGAGCAAGACAGGGAGCACAAGGGAGTGAAAGACTTGGGCTTTTGTCCGCCTGCTCAGATACCTCGACCGCCACACGGTCCTGTCCAGCGAGTTCATTGCCCCGTAGGCTAGGCCAAGTCAACGATTGATCTCGGCCCTACAATCAGTGGAACGATGGACCACGCTGCCAAGGGAAGTGAAAGACTCCACGATCTCTACTCTTTCACGACCCACAGCGATCAAGTCAACAGTAGCATCCAAGAGGTCGCCGAAAGCCTGGATCTTGGTTTTGATCCAGAAGACTCGCAAACCAAGCGGTTCCGCCTCCTCACCCAGCGAACAGAGTCTCCGTCAGGACATCCACCGTCACCGGGAAGATCACTGCGTTATCGGCAAAGTCCAGATCAGTAATCCGAACCTCACTGAACGACACACCGCAGGCCGATCCACCCGATACCGCCGCCATGTTCCAGTCCATTGCAGTACTGAAGAGAGTGGGGGGCCAGAACACACCCCTGCCTCACTCCGGTCGCGACGAAAAGAAGTCAGAGGTGGAGCCCCCACACCTCACAGCACTCTCTGTCCCAGAATTCTGTCTCATTCAGCCTCTGTGATTTCATGGTAAATTAATGTATCAGGCAGGGAAGTGGTGGCTGAGTGGTCAGGTGTTGGACGACTGATCCCAAGGTCAAGGGTTCAAGCACCTCTGTCATTGGTTGTCACTGCTACCCCTCCCCCCCACACCTGACCAGCCAACTGGGTTATCAAAGGCCGCTCTCACTGTCTGTGGTGGGAGGTTCATGTAAAAGAACCATTGCTGACTTTTGTCGAGAGGAGCTGTATAGCTGTCAGCATGTTCTTGCACTGCGATGGCCTGGCGAGCTGTCCAGGGTGTACTCTGCCCTTGCCCAGAGTTGGCTGAGATGGTCGCCAGCCTCCCCATGACCCTAATTAGTATTAAGCAGTTCATAAAATGAATGAATGAATATGTCATGAAAAACTTTCTGTATTTTAAGGGTCGAATCAGGGCGCCACTTATAGGTGGCATCTCAAATCACTACTTTTCACTTTTTGGGCTCCATTCGGACCTCCAACGCGTTGTGCTCTGATTAAGCCTGGCATGATCTCCTCCTCGTCCTCCTCTGTCCAGCACCTCTGGTTTAGATTCATAACAGTAAATCCGGATCTGCACACAAAGTGGCGAGCGACCATGCAAAGGCAATGATCGCGAGCAAAATGAGCGGCGAGAAGGTGAAATATGATACCAAAATACAAATCAAAAGGAGTCGAGAGTTTTTGAACCCATTATGGAGCGGAAGGATTGGAACATGGACACATTCTTCAAAATCTTGTTGTGCTGAACAGTTTTCAAACCCGGAGATGAAACTGCAAACCCCAACCAAACTTAATGTATGAACTCGATTCCCCTCGAGTATCTTTCATAAACCTTATTTCCATCTATATCAGGGGTGTCAAACTCGTGCCACAAAGGGCCATGTGGCTGCAGTTTTTGTTTCAACCAAGCAGCAGCAGCACACCTGACTTGGCTCATTCAAACAACTGATAAGAGTCTTCAGGCAGTTGATTGGTCAATCTGTGTGCTCTGTCCAGAGACTGACCAATCAAATGCCTGAAGACTCTTATCAGTTGTTTGAATGAGCCAAGTCAGGTGTGCTGATGCTTGGTTGAAACAAAAACCTGCAGCCACATGGCCCTTTGTGGCACGAGTTTGACACCCCTGATCTATATGAATGATTATGTCTTGTTTGACAGAACCGTTCATGCCATGGGGCCCGATATTTTCTTCAAACAATCTTGATGCTGCCTCTTTAAATAAAACTAACATACAGCAGCGCCTGGTTCCTTCTGAACTTAAACAAAGCCAGTTATTAATCAAATCCGTAAGTGTGAGGTGCAGCCTGTTTCTGGAACACGGTCAAATAAAAGCATTAACAGCAGCAGGTCATCTTTACTGATCCCTCTGACGGACTCTCCTTGCTAACGTCGCCAGCCTTGCAGTGGCTGGGAAAGTCCATTTCAACCAATTAACTTACAACCCTCGGAACGATTATGTTCTTGAATTAAATAGAAGTCGACTGTAAAATTTCTGGGTAAAAAGTTCAGACATGTAGGGACACGCGACATCTCAGCCCCACTGAATTTATTACCTGATCCTGGATTCGAGTGGCGCGGCGTTTCGTAACACTTGTTTTCCATTTCACTTTGAAGCACAGGCGTAATTTGACTTTATTTTCATTTACTGTATGAGGCGATTCCACACTTGACGGCACTGATCATGTACGGATATGTTCGATTGACACAGTATTCATTCACCAGAGCGAGTGGCAACAATGTGAGTGGCAAAACAAAAAGCAAGTGGCAATTTAGTCTTTTGATGCATATAAACAAGGAGTATGGATTTTTTAATTGATACTTTTGTTTGGATTAAAACCCCTATTATGGTTATAATAATTAGGAGTAAATGGGATATAAACTGATTTCTGTTATATAACTTGGGAGGTAAGTTGTTTTCTCTTTCTTCTGAAACACGACTGCAAGCCTTAATTAATTAATTAGAACGGATGGCGGCACGGCTTGCGAACCAACCAAACTCGCTTCCTAACCAGGCCCATCCATGATCTCATACATACAAGAAGGTGGACAGCGTTTTCCCTCAAGCTTCCACGTCAGGTTCTGGCTTTGAGTCAGCCTGCTTGTGGTGTTTCCTCCGGGTACTCCAGTTTCCTCTGACAGTCCAAAGACATCCACTTTCGACTAACTAGCTGTTCAAAATTGTCCCTCGGTGTGAGTGTGATTGGTTGTGTGTGTGTATGTGTGTTGCCCTGGAATGGTCTGGCCACCTGTTCAGGACATATCAGTGTAGGCTGAGATAGGCCCCAGCCTCCTCATAACCCTAGTAGGATTAATCGGTTTGGCAAATGAGTGAGTGATTGAGTTAGAGAGAGCAGTCGACTGTAGAGGAAATGCATGCCTAAACCGTCCCTGGTTAATGATCATGTGACAGGGAAGCCTACATGGCTATGAATAAATTCGGGAGAAACTCAGGGGAAAGCAGTCTCGGGATTTGTTTCTGTGTTGTTATGCACTCTGATCTTAAAACATTTAAAAAAGAACATTGATCAGAAGACAGCTTCGACCTGGAGCCAAAATCTGTCAGAGGAAACGATGTCATGCAAATATACACTCGACCTGGCTAGCCTTTCAGGGTGTACCCTACTGAGATGTGCGCCAGCCTCCACGTGACCCTAATTTGGATTTAGCAGCTTAGAAAATAAAGGGATGAAATTTCGTGTGGCACCGTGGTGTAGTGATTTGCATTGCCACCTCACAGCGAGAAGGTCTTGGGTTCAAATCCCAGGCTCGTCCAGGGTGTTTGTGTGTGAGATACACATGCTTCCCTCCTGTGCTCGCTTGAATTTGTTCCTGGTACAACCGTTTCCTCTGACAATCCATTAGGTTGATTGGCTGTAAGTGTGAGTGGTTGTGTGTATGTTGCCCTGCGATAGTCTAGCAAGCTGATCAGGGTGTAGACCATCTGTGCCCAAAGTAGGTTGAGATAGCCTCCCAGCAACAGGGTTAGGATTAAGTGGTTTGTCAAATGAATGAACAAAGTTTTGGCTTTATTGAACTACCAACAACCGAGAGTTAGCGAGGCAGGAAATTTTCTAGCGCAGCTCACGTTAGCGAGTTTTCTTTATCCGAATAATTTTATTGCAGTTCAGAAATTGTGCTGGAGAAGTAAAAGCATCATTGAGTGTCTTGACCTTCTAGCCTGGAGTGTTGTAAATTTATAAAAGCTTCTGTGTCAAAATAACGTTTAAAAGATTTGGCGTCAAGCCAGAGTATCAATAAAATTGGATTCTTTTTATTCCTGGAAAGTCAAAAAAGAAAAATAAAAGCTAACCATTAGCCTCTCAATCTGCTTGCTGTAAATTTTCCCGCGCTGATTCGCTTTGTTCCCCGCGGCTGACGGCACCGAGCTCGTCAATCAGTCAACAATATATATAGCTTCATCCTCTGTAGAGTGCAGCGTAACATTCCATCGATTCTCCCTGTGCTTTTTCCACCATAATACCGAAGAGGGTTGATTGTATCATCAGCTCATCCCCTCCCACCCCCACATCTGCAACAAGCCTCTCCCCCAATCACATCTGGCCGGTATCACTAGATCCTCCTGAGGCTTTCGACGTCAGTACTATAAATCCTCCGCACTTTGCCCTGAAGCATCTAAATCCCTCAAAACCCTGCTCGGAATGAAGTCGGAACAGTACGCTCTCACAAAGTCTCCACAGGCCATCTGTGTCTTTCATCATGCGACCAGAGACATATTTGTCGGAAGCTCTGGATGGAGAATAAAAACAAACTACATGTTAAACTTTTGGAGCCAAATGAAGAACATCTGTAAGGAGTCTCCAGTGATTGTTGCCATTGTTCTTTACAAAATTCTACTCACACACTCATTTGCCAAACCGCATAACCTTACCAGGGTCATGAGGAGTCTGGAGCCTATCTCAGCCGACTCTGAGGGAAGGTGGGGTACACCCTGAACCACTCACAACACCATCGCAGGGTCAACGCGCGCGCACACACACACACACACACACACACACACTTAGGGGAATCATGCAGTAAAATTAATGAGCATGTCTTTGGACTGTGAGAAGAAACCAGGGTTCCCGGAGGAAACCCACACAAGCACAGGGAGCGTATCATCCACATGCACACACGCACGCACGGACATACACACACACATGCACGCACGGACATATATACACACACATGCACGCATGGACACACATATATATATATACACACACACACACACACACACACACACACACACACACACACACACACACACACACACACACACACACACACACACACACACACACACACACAGGAAAGATCCTTGCCAAACTCAGAACTCGAATCTATAACCGTCGCATGTAACTTACACTAATACTCGCACGTAGAGGAAGTGGGTAACAGCCAATAAGCCTGACGTGCACGTGTTTGGACATGTAGGAGGAAACCAGAGTACCCCGAGGAAACCTACGCAGGCCCAGGGAGATTTTCCTTCATTAGTAGGTCATTTATAAAACTTCTGCAATTATTTCATGAAACAAACCTGGACCTGTTCTTGAATCACACTATCAGGGTTTATTTCGTCGACACTGTACCATAGATCCCTGATTTGCGGCCGCACGACGGTCATAACAAAAAGACCCGCCGTTGCCACCCACCATCTTCTGATCAGACGTATCGGAGAACTCGGCAGCACTGTGGTGTAAAGGTCTGTGTATCAATACCATGCGAAGTAATAAACCTAAATGTTCCATGGCGCACAAGCAGTTTATCCGAGTGTTTATGCAAATTCGGCACACGCCCTTATCAGTGCATATTCAAATCCCTGTTTCAGGAGAAATGGATCTGTTGAGTAAATGTAAATGGAACATGTGGACACGACGCTATCAAGGTAAATAAACATTAGCAGCTGTACTCGAGGTGAATTTAAAGTTAGTAATTACAACTGCGTGTATAGATTCATAAATCCCAGTTCTGTGGAAAAGCGACCTTTCCGATACAAGGTCAGAGGTCGGACATCAGAATCATATATATATATATATATATATATATATATATACAGTAGTTTAATGATGCTTTCCTGGGAGAAACAGGAGTGCTGACATCCGAGTACATCAGAGCGCACATAAGAATGCTCAACGGAATACATACAGCGCTGTGTCAGGACGCTGGCACGACTAATCTGATGATAAATCGATTCCGTGATGAGCGACGGCTTTATCTTTTATTGCTCCACGGGTTTAGTGACACAAATGGATGACGGTACGGATCGTTTGTGATCCACTGATATTACACAAAGTGTGCAGGCTTCAAATAAATATTTCTGAAGATTTGGCAAACCGCTTAATCTTACTCAGGGAGCAGGGAGGCTGGAACCTATCTCAGCCGATGTATCGGCCGGCTGAATGCATAGTACACCCTGAACAGCTCTCCTGGCCATCCCAGAGCCAACACACACGCACACAACTACACCTAAAGGCAATTTGGAGGCAGCAAATTAATTTAATATGCATGTCTTTGAACTGTCTGAGGAAAACGAAGCACCTGGAGAAGACCAATGCAAACCCTACACAGAAAAGTCCTTTCCGAACCAGGGACTTGAACCCAGGACCTTCTTGCTGTGACATGTCACTTTCCATACATTAACTTAAATGTAAAAACAGCAACCGCTGATGACATATGCAGCTCCTCCCGTCGAGGTCATCCCAGACTTGGTTCAGGTTTTTTTTTTTTTTTTTTTTTTTTTTTTTGGACCTCCCCCCATTTTTCTCCCTAATTTATTCATATCCAATCCTCATCTATCAAGTACCACTTTCCCTTTCACACGACCACCACCATTCCAGGAGGGGTGAATGCATGCACACGCACCCCTCAGTGACATGTGACACAAGCCACCCGCCTCTTTGCTACTACACATGCGTATTTGGGGGCAGGTCTAACACACGCTGAGGGCGCACGCTATCCGCCCTCTTGTACGAATGAGCTGACAGACGCCTATGATTGGCTGATGATCGATGTGAGTGACGTATGCCGTCCCTCCCTCCCGTGATAGCTCGGCCAATCGGCTCCCACGGACTCCCTGACTCGGTTCAGTTTTTAAAATATTTACTCATAAAACCTTGAGTGATCAACACCAGCATGACTTAAATTCTCTCAGTGTGCTTCGACGACATTTTATGAATTACAGTAACATTGTTACCTTCCCAGTCACTGACATGAGTAAAGTATTTCGGGCAGGGAATAGTGACCAGGTCTCCAACAGATGCCGACGGCCAACACGCAAATTCCCACAATCCACTGCAGCCTGAGGATGAAAAAAAAACACAAACTGTTAATTTAAAAAATCATTAAACAATAATAATAATAATAATAATAATAATGATAATAATGATAATAATAATAATAATAATAATGATGATGATGATAATAATAATAATAATAATAATAATGATAATAATGATAATAATAATAATAATAATAATGATGATGATGATAATAATAATAATAATAATAATAATGATAATAATAATAATAATAATAATAATAATGATAATAATGATAATAATAATAATAATGATGATGATGATGATGATGATAATAATAATAATAATAATAATAATAATAATAATAGTAATAATGATGATAATGATGATGATAATATAATAATAATAATAATAGTAATAATGATGATAATATAATAATAATAATAATAATAATAATAATAATAATAGTAATCATGATGATGATAATAATAATAATAATAATAATAATGATGATAATAATAATAATAATAATGATGATTATGATAATAATAATAATAATAATAATAATAATAATGATGATGATAATAATAATAATAATAATAATAATAATAATACAGTAAATTCAAAACACACTCACTCCTCATTTGCCAAAATACCTAAGCCTCCAATTAGGGTCATGAGGAGGCCAGAGCCTATCTCAGCCAACACCGGATGAAGGCAGGATACACCCTGAATCCATCAGAGCCACAGACACACACATAAAAGCATGGAGACACACACCTGGGGCAATTTAGAACAGCCAACTCAACTAATATGCATGTCTGTAGACTGTCGGAGGAAACCGGAGTACCTGGAGAAATCCCACGCAAGCATGGAAACTTCACACAGAAACGCCCTCGCCAAGCCCGGGACTCAAACCCAGGACCTTCTTGCTATAAGGCAGATGTGCTAACCACTACACCGCCGTGCCACCCGATTTCAGGGTAACTCGGTTCATCGCACCACTCCGTCATTCCTACAACAGGATGACGACGGTGTATTTTATTCCTTCCTTCCGTGCCACTCGTCAGACATCATATGCAACAGACAGCATATGCAACTCGGAACCACAGCAATTACTTTCAAGATTGCACCCGTACGCTGTGGCTGGACCCATTTCTCGCACATTACCCAGGGGAACTCTCATCATTTTTATATTAAAGGAGGGTTCCGCGTTCTCACTGAGAAACTTTCAACCGCCTCCATTTGTCATTGCTTCAGCTATTAAAAATGTAATCACTAGATTAGTTACGTCTGGCTGAGAGAATGGACTCCACTTCAGTTTTCTATGAAAAGTCAACAAACGCAGATGTGCATATAATTCCCTGCAGCTTTTTTCGCTCACGCCTCACGTCGCCTTCACAAATACGGACACCGAGCCCACCTGCACGTGCATGAAACCCACACAAAGTCCCTGCAGCGCAGCACGTGGTCCATCTGTTCAAAATAAAGTGGTTTCGCTGAAGAAGGACGAGTGATGTGTAAGGAATTAGGGAGGTCCTTACTTAGCTCCGACCCTTCTGGACCATCTCAGGGGAACTTATTGAGTTTTTCTATCAAGGAAAAAAAGAAGAGAAAGGAAAGAAAGACTGATTTGCTTACTTGGCAGAGGTTTGCACTCTCCGAGTGCTTGTAGACATTATTTTTTAAAAATGAAGTACTGAGTGCATCTGAACTTGAGTGGTCAGCATGCCCATTTCACAGCAAAAGGGCCTGGGTTCGATTCCCGGGCTCGGGGAGTTTCCATGTAGAGTTTGCAGGTTCGCTCCACAATTGCATGGCTTTCCTACGGGTACGTCGGTTTCCTTCCACAGTCCCAAAACATGCGCTGTAGGCTAACTGGCTTTCGCAAATCGCCCCTATGTGTGAGTGTGTGAATGGTTGTACGTGCATCAGTGCTGCAATAGCAGGCGAGTCATTCAGGGTGTACCCCACCATCACCCAGAGTCGGCTGAGACAGGCATCACCCTCCCGGTGTCCCTAATTAGAATTAAACGGCTTAGATAATTGTTGACTGATTTATTGCATCTGCACTGAGCAATGGTTGTGAGCACGTCCACCTCACAGTATGAAGGTGCTGGGTTCTAGTCCCAGGCTTGTGTGGAGTTTTCATGTTCTCCCTGTGCTTGCGTAGGTTTCGTCCGGGGTACTCCAGTTTTCTTTGACAGACATGCACGTTAGTCTAATTGGCTGTTCTGAACCACCACAGGTGTGAGTTTCATGTGAATGGCTGTGTATGTGCTGGCTATGTGGTGGACTGGCAAGCTGTTCAGGGCGTACCCTGCCTCGGCGCAGAGTCGGCTGACACAGGCTTCGTATACAGTATTATGCAATATGATATTTTCAAATAAACATTCAACCAACCTGATGTGACATTTCGCAACTTGCCCAGGCACTCATCTCTCTCCTTCTCCAGGTCCATCCTGATGTCACACATCTGGACTGATAACATCTGGTCAAAGAGATAAGACGAAGGTTATGCTATTCTGCATGCATTTCAGAGATTTGCATTCTCACTGACATTCACACAGAGAAGGTTACAGATGACATCATTTTGGACGGCAGTAAATCCCACCGAGAGCTGAAATGCAAATATTCCTCGTAAATACGTAGAATTTGGATTGAGTAGAGGGCAGTGGTGGCCTGGTGGTAAAGGTGCTGGATTACTGACCCTAAGGTTGGGGGTTCAAGCTTCACTCTCAACAGGTTGTCACTGTCCCCCCCCAGTGCACTAACTGGGTTACCAAAGGCCGGCCGTGTCTCTCACTGTCTGTGATGTGAGGTTCATGTAAAAGAACCATTGCTGACTTTTGACAAGAGGAGCTGCATAGCCGTCAGCGTGTTTCTGCCCTGCGATGGCCTGGTGAGCTGTCCAGGGTGTCCTCTGCCCTCACCCGGAGTTGGCTGAGATGGGTGGCAGCCTCCCCACAACCCTCACTAGGATTAAACGGTTACACACAGTGGAATTTCCTGAATAACACCAAACTAAATACGAGTTATATTTAACTGGCTATAATATACCGTACTGTACATCAGTCGCTTGACACTGAAACTACGTATTAGTGCCGAGCAGCGCATTACATCATTAAATCTGTTTATTGTGTCTATTCTTATCTTCTATGCTCTTTGAAAGGCATTCTGGGAGATTAGCCTTGTGTGAATTAATGATATCATCCTTATATGATTTTAGATTTTAATGAGATCTGTATGGGCAGCACAGTGATGTACTGGTTAGCACATCCGCGTCACATCACAAAGATCTTGGGTTCGAGTCTCAAGGGTGTTTCTGGATGGAGTTTGCATATTCTTCCCGTGCTTGTGTGGGTTTCCTTTGGGTACCCCAGTTTCCTTCTGCAGGCAAAAGACAGGCACATTAGGCTAAATTCTTGTTCCAAATTGATGCTAGGTGCGAGTGTGAACGGTTGAGGGTGTTGCCCCGTGATAGACTGGCTAGCTATTCACGGCGCACCAGTTGAGATGGGTTCCAGCTTCCCTGAGACCATCGTGTGATTAAGTGGTTCGGCAAATGAATAAACGATATCTAGTGAGATTTATTCTATAACCAGACCTCGGAATTTCTACACAGACACACCGAATCTTTATACAAAGTTAATCCGGGACATACTACACACATTTACTGTATACCATGAATTATCAGTTTGTTACCAAACAATCTGAACTTTGCATTAAAGTCACATGACCACGTGTATTCTGATCATGATGGGTGAAACGAGCTAAAAACAAGTTCACGATAAGGAAATTTATCACGGTATCTTAGGATGGCATGAAAATATTTCATATAGATTGTTAGTAAGTATACAGACACCAGGGGGCGCTCACTGTTTACCTGCACGGGTTTTTTTTTTTTCTTCTACCCATGAATCCTGCTGGCCCTTCGACTCTCACTACTACATCACGTAAGAGTCTGAATGTTGATTAAGTCAGTTCTACGTGGGCTCCCGGCGACGCATCGACAAGGTTCTGCGACTATCGATCTGGAGGTCGAATATCCAGATTTATGCCTATGGTAGTCTATGGGAGCTAATTGGCTGAGCTCTCAGGTGAGGGAAGAATTTCATAGCGATCAATCACCAGCCAATCATTTTGATCTGTGAGCTTATTCATACAAAGGGGCGGATAGCGCTTTCCCTCCGAGTGTGTCTGAAGGAAACTTAATCACAACACCAAGGATATTCTACTGGCCGACGGTATGAACAATTATATCGCGATAACGATCATTTTTCCGATGTATCGCTCAGTCCAGAGTGTGTTTCATTTTAGGTCTTCGTCTCTTCATCTAAAACATCGGCTTGGTTTCTTTCCCAGCACATCCAGTGTCGGCAGGATTTTTAATGGTTACTTAAAGGCTCTCCTTAATGACATATATCTGTTGTTGTGCTATTGTTAACCTCAAAGGAGACTCGTACATCTCCTCCTCCAAGTCCAAACCTTTGATACGAGTTACACAGCTGGAATACGTACTGTACAGCCCACAAGACTAACGATGACTCACTTCGCTGCAGTTTATTTCATCGAGTCTCAGTTACATACAACTTCTTCAGTGCATCAACGCCTGTGGCCATGGCTTTGTTTTCTGGGGGTTTTTTGGTGGGTGTGTATATATGTATGTATAAATATAAATGTAATCTTTGCCATAAACACAGATGTGGACAGCTGTTGATGCATTGTGCTAACATCAATTTCAGTAAAAGGAACATGGCTTTTATTTCGTTTTCATTCCTTTTATTTTTAATCAAGGACATCGCTACTGTCTTTGCACTTAACCAACCAATAAAGAAACTGGTTGCCATGGCGACTCAACCAGCAAAGAAAACTCGAACGTTGTCATTATTGCACACGCAGTGTTCCTCTTAAAAAAACGAAAAAGATTAAACGCTCTCTGTGGATTTTGGATAGAGTAGAAGTGGAGCATAACAGCAATGCTCGAGAAATATTTATTTATTTAAAAAGTCTAGAGAAGTGATGACCAGCTCTACGGCCATGAGTGAAGGGATGGGGAGCACAGGATATATTTAAATATAATGATATCTATACCTTCAAATACCATTTATAAACAGATAGAGTAATTGACGGCAGAGTGAGAAAATGCTAAAGCTAAACGGCGTGCTCGTACAACGCTGATCGTGATCGTGATCGTGATGATCGCAACTGAACTGCTGCCATTCGCTAAGGAGCTCAAAAGTGCGTAATGAATCACATCACGCCTTGGGAACGTACGAATAACACTCGCAGGTCATGAGCCTCCACGTACACCTGGTTCTATCACACGCCCATTATTTTACTTAAGATTATTGGTGATTTTTAGTGCCTGCCAGGAAACACAGCGGCCATATAATCTTCCAGTATTACATCGCAGGAAATCGGAGAACATCAAAGCATCGGGGGACATTGTAGAATTCTGCGGATGAGGGAAATTTTGTTGGAGTGTCGAAAAATGTGCTGGTTCTTTGTATTTGAGGATAAGAGAAAAATAAAACTGAATTGAAATGAGGGACGAATATGAGCAACTTCGTAAGAACATCGGTAAAGACATC
This sequence comes from Plotosus lineatus, assembly GCA_024760905.1. Lineage (NCBI taxonomy): Eukaryota > Metazoa > Chordata > Actinopteri > Siluriformes > Plotosidae > Plotosus > Plotosus lineatus. The sequence goes on along the minus strand of CM045743.1, from coordinate 42,526,716 downwards.
AGTGCAACATTAATATAAAGTTTTAAAAAAAATAGGAGCAACTTTGAAATATACTAGTCCTTCTCAAAAAATTAGCATATTGTGATAAAGTTCATTATTTTCTGTAACGTACTGATAAAAATTAAACTTTCATATATTTTAGATTCATTGCACACCAACTGAAATATTTCAGGTCGTTTATTGTTTTAATACTGATGATTTAGGCATACAGCTCATGAAAACCCAAAATTCCTATCTCAAAAAATTAGCATATTTCATCCGACCAATAAAAAAAAGGTGGTTTTAATACAAAAAAGGTCAACCTTCAAATAATTATGTTCAGTTCTGCACTCAATACTTGGTCGGGAATCCTTTTGCAGAAATGACTGCTTCAATGCGGTGTGGCTAATTTTTTGAGAAGGACTAGTATTTGAATAACATCAGACGAAGCATGAATATCAGTGGTACACATCAGCACATATCTGAACGATATCAGAATATATCGGCTGAAACATCGGAATAACATCGGAATAACATCGGAATAACATTGGAATAACATCGGAATAATATCGAAATAACATTGAAATAATATCAGAATAACATCGGATTAACATCGGAATAACATTGGAATAATATCGGAATGACATCGGAATGACATCAGAATAATATCGGAATACGGTAACGTCTGGTCATCTAAGGGAGGCTTTCCTTGCCGCCTTTGCCGTGTGTGTTCTCAGTGGGAATGCGTAGGGTTTTTGGAGGAATGTTTAGATTCCTTAACAATTTTATTTTTCTATGTAAAGCTGCTTTGTAACAATCCCAGTGGGATCCTGAGCGGCGCATCAACAAGCTGTGTGACCATTAACCCAGAGATCGCAATCCAATTTAAAGCCACAGCCGTCTGTGGCTGGGAGTCCATGAGAGCGAATCAGTCGAGCTCTCACGGGAGGGAGCGATGGCATACACTCACTTCGATGTCACTCACAGCAATCGCCAGCCAATCAAAGACATCTATGGGCTCATTCATAAGCGTTTGCGAGTAGCGCTTTCCCTCCAAGTGTGTTAGACCCACCCCCAAATCTACAGGAGCAGCAGTTCACAAAGAGGCAGGTAGTTATTGCATGTCACTGAGGGGTGTGTGTGTGTGTGTGTGTGTGTGTGTGTGTGTGTGTGTGTGTGTGTATTCGCTTTAGCCTCTCCCTGGATACTGGTGGTTATGTGACAGAGAAGGCGAAACCTGAGGGATGTGAATTGGATACGACTAAATTAGGGACAAAATGGGTGGAAAAATAGGTCAGATGTTCAGTTATATCCAGAAATATTTCAAAGAAATGACCTGAAGCCTGATTAGCTTTTGTTTTTTGCACTGCAGAGAGAAAGAGAAAAAATACAGAAACTCGAAGTGTTGAAGATGTTTATGTAAGTCCAGCTGGATACAGAGGAGCACTCGAGTCAACGAAGCACTGCTCGTGCTAACTCAAATATTTGTGGTGTTAGATCAGAAGTGTGAAAACTGTTGTGAAAGGAGAACAGTGGGGGACACGGATCATTTGGGCTGACAGTACAAGTGTTTTTAATCAGGTTGAGAAACAGACCACCAGCTAAAACAAACAAAGAAATCGCCCGCTAATCAAAACGTCCCTCTGTGATGCTCCGATGAGCGCGAGGATTAGCACACACTGTGCACAGAAAATTAAACGCACGCACTCGATTCTCCTACAAGGAGACAGGATGCCGGGTAAACACTCATTAAACCAGTGACAGGCCATGTGAAGAATGTGATCCTGAATTGAACGGTGTGGCTCTATGGGGCCAATGGTGTAGGGTGTTGGCCTCAAGAAATTGGAGGGTTCAATAGTATAAAATTGATAAAAGTATAAATGGGCATCAGTAAAAAATACTGGGAGGGTAACCTGCCCCAGACTGCCCCCATCCAGGGGGAGGTGAACTCATAGTCGCTTCACGCTACAGAAAACGGGGATAAGTGCCGGCCCTGATGAGCCAGTAAGGTCAGGTGTAAAAATCCCAAGATTTAAAGTTTTTTTTTTTTAACCTTTAAAAGGAAAAATTCAAATGCAGCCCCATGGATCCAGGATTCCTCTGCGTTCTCTGGTTTTCTCCTAATACTCAAATCATACCACAATGTGGAATACAAATTATAAATGTGTGTGTGTGTGTGTGTGTGTGTGTGTGTGTGTGTGTGCGTGCGCGCTCACTGCTGGGATAGAGGAGAGATCTGGATCCAACACAATGCTGATTTTTGAAGTATAGAATAAATATATTAATTAATTGACCAGGCTTTATAATTTCATTTTTGGAGGAAATAAAGATCATAAAGATAAAGGCAGGCTCTTAATTATTATTATTATTATTATTATTATTATTATTATTATTATTATTGTTGTTGTTCCAAAGTCCATCATATTAGATGAAGATGAATTCTTACAGCAGGGGTATTTACTATTTGCGAGTTTTATTTGTTTGTTAATAATAATCATCATCATCATCATCATCATTATTATTATTATACTGACTATTTTTAATTTATTAAAAATTAAGAATAGGGGCAGTTGTGGCCTGGTGGTAAAGGGCACTTGATTGTTGATCCTAAGGTTGGGGGTTCGAGTCCCAATCTTCACAGGTTGTCATTGTTGTCCCCCCCAGTGCACTAACTGGGTTATCAAAGGCCGGCCATGTCTCTCACTGTCCATGGTGAGAGGTTCATGTAAAAGAACCATTGCTGACTTTCCAGAGGAGCTGCAAAGCCGTCAACGTGTTCCCACCCTGCGACTGCCTGGCGAGCTGTCCAGGGTGCACTCTACCCTCGCCCGGAGTAGGCTGGAATGGGCGACAGCCTCCCTGCGACCCTAATTAGGATTACGCGGTTACAGAAAATGAACTGACCTGAAAAATTAAGAATATTAACCATCATTTTTTTTTTTCTTAATGATCGTGGGGGTTTGTTACATATTGTTAAGAATTTTCAAGTCTTGGCTGAGATAGGCTCCAGCCTCCGCGGGGACATAGTCGGATAAAGAGGTTCGGTAAATGCATGAATGGCTGGTTTAAAAAAAACCAACCAAATATTTCACATAAATTCAACTTTTTTTTTTTTAATGTTTATAAACCTCCTCTTTGTTGAATAAGGTGCCGCGCGCACCGGCTCGGCTCGGCCCGGTCCGGCCCGGCGGCTGAAACACGCTCTCGATATTCCTGTAAATTGAGTCAGTGAAGAATGAGGTTGAGGTTGACCCGGAGAGAAACCGCGCGCTTTACTCCGAGTGTCTGTTCAGCGCCGGGTCCCTGCAGAGCACCCGAGACAAACTCCAGCCCGGTTCGTGTTCGCCGGGCGGAACCAAACTGAAAAGCCGAAGAGTGAAACTCACCGGTGAACAGGTGAAGCTCAGCACGAGCACCAACACGCTCCGCAACACCGACATCGCTTCCTCGGCGATGCTTTGCCGGTTCCGTGCTTTTGGGTTTTGTCTCTCAGGTCGCGTTAAAATGAAACAATCTTCCGCCCTGTGACCGAACCGCGTGCACTGATACCTCCGCTCGGGTCAGAGAACCGAACTGCGCGGCGCGCGCACTGAGCCTTCACACGGGAGAGCACGAGCTATTTCAACACATTGGGTTTACAACGTCAACGTTCAGTGACGTGTCCAGAAAAGAGCCAATCAGAGCTCGAGAGAGATAGACAGCTGGACACAGGGATAGATAAATCAAGAGATAGACAGACAGACAGACATGCAGACAGATAGATAGATAGATAGATAGATAGATAGATAGATAGATAGATAGATAGATAAGGAAAGTAGTAGATGAATACACAGACAGATAGACAGACAGACAGACAGACAGACAGATAGCTAGATAGATAGATAGATAGATAGATAGATAGATAGATAGATAGATAGATAGACAGACAGACAGACATAGATAGATAGATAGATAGATAGATAGATAGATAGATAGATAGACAGACAGACAGACATAGATAGATAGATAGATAGATAGATAGATAGATAGATAGATAGATAGATAGATAGACAGACAGAGAGACATAGATAGATAGATAGATAGATAGATAGATAGATAGATAGATAGACAGACAGACAGACATAGATAGATAGATAGATAGATAGATAGATAGATAGATAGATAGATAGATAGATAAGCAAGGCAGGCAGACAGACAGATAGATAGATAGATAGATAGATAGATAGATAGATAGATAGATAGATAGATAGATAGATAGATAAGCAGGCAGGCAGGCAGACAGACAGACAGATAGATAGATAGATAGATAGATAGATAGATAGATAGATAGATAGATAGATAAGCAGGCAGGCAGGTAGGCAGACAGATAGATAGATAGATAGATAGATAGATAGATAGATAGATAGATAGATAGATAGATAGATAGACAGACAGACAGACAGACAGACAGACAGATAGATAGATAGATAGATAGATAGATAGATAGATAGATAAGCAGGCAGGCAGGTAGGCAGACAGATAGATAGATAGATAGATAGATAGATAGATAGATAGACAGACAGACAGACAGACAGACAGATAGATAGATAGATAGATAGATAGATAGATAGATAGATAGATAGATAGATAGATAGATAGATAGATAGATACCCACAGTGTGTGGGTGTGTCTGGTCGACAGTGTACACTTCAGTAGTAATACAAGACTTTGGTGAATTTTCTGACCCGGAACAGAGGTTGTATTTTTTTTATTCACAATTTTTTGAAATAACGCCCACATGACAGTAAAATACCTCCTTTCATCCTCTTCCATTATCCTCTATTTCAACCGAACTCTCAGCATTACTGCTACATTTGGCCAACGCTGCACATTGTGCTCACTAACGAGCATCTCGGCCCTGACATACCCGCAGGATTCTTTTCTCTCTGCAAACACGCCAAAATACAATTAACCACGGACAAGAAGCTTTCATTTCCAGCCTTTTGTTTAAATGAAGCCATGAATCTTAAAAGCAAAGAACATCTCGTGGTGCAAGTCAGAAGGAAGCAATAAGGAAAGTGGATAAATAAAGGAAAACAAGCAATAAGGAGAGTGACGCAGGGAGCGTCCGGGTGTCAGAGATGAGTCGAAGGAAACTGAAATCACACTACGTTATGAGATACATAATGCGGACTTTGTTTATGTGGCACCGTGGTTAAGGTGGTTCGCACCTCACAGCAAGAAGGTCCTGGGTTCCAGTCCTGGGCTCGGCAAGGGCGTGTCTGTATGGAGTTTTGCATGTTGTCCCCATGCTTGTGTGTGTGTGTTTACTCCAGCAGTCCGAAAACATGCACATTAGGCTAACTGGCTGCTCTAAATTCCCTTTAGATGCGTGTGTGTGTGTGGCCTCATGATGGACTGGTGAGCTATCATGGTGTAATCCGCCTTCCCCAGTGTCGGCTGAGATAGGCTCCAGCCTCTCCTCGACCCTAGTTCTAGGATGAAGTGTTTGGACAAATTACCATCAACACATCAGAAATATTTGAATACATTAATACAGATTACAAGATGACCGATGTTTGACTTTTGAAGGTCACTCAAGGTCAAAGGTCATTTTAAGGTCTCATTTAAAATTCTTTAAGTGGTTTCCCTGCTTTCGTCCTCGACTTCGGCCGCGCAGTGGTGTGACAGTGTGACATCTATCCTGCTTTTGAGACATGAAAAGGATAGACAGGATACATAGGATAGTGATTTTTTTCAGGTTTTCAGAAAGTTATTTCAAGGTCATCTAGTAACATTCCCTGATAACGTTCGGAACACTGATAAAACTTTCCTCAATAAAGTTCGGTGACCATTTTCATAATGGAAAGTAATGTTCAGAAAACATTCTGGTAATGCTGGGAAACCGTATTTACATGTCGTAAATCACTTGCACCCATTCTCTTCCACTGTCTGACACATTGGCTTGACCACACTCATGCTAGTGGGGCATTTTGGACAAATGACACATAACTCTGGTGAGAAATCATCCAGTAATAACGCTGTCTGGGACGTCGTCCAAATGCAAACGTAATGCGATGCGGAATCCAAACGCACCAAAGCAAACAGTTCTCACGAACACGCCTGAATCACACCTGACTGCCAGCTCGTTATATGGGATTTTCCCACACTTCCCTCTTTTACACAAACAGCATGAACATAGATAGATAGATAGATAGATAGATAGATAGATAGATAGACATTTGGATTTCCTGTGGGTACTCCGGTTTCCTCCTACATTCCAGAGACATGCACAGGAGGACAATTTGCTGTTACAAATTGCCCCCAGGCATGGTGATGCAGTGGTTACCAAGTCCGCCTCACAGCAAGAAGGTCCTGGGTTCGATTCCCAGCCTGCATGTTTCTGTGTGGAGTTGTATGTTCTCCCTGTGCTTGTATGGGTTTCCTCCAGGTACTCCGGTGAGTGGAGCTGGTGGTGTAGTGGTTAGAGTGTTGGGCTCATGATCGGGAGGTTGTGAGTTCAAATCCCACTGAGACCCTCACTGTGCTAAGACCCCTGGGCAACGTCTCAACCACAAGTGTGTCTCTGTTCACCCAGCAGTATAAATGGGTACCAGTAAAAATATACTGGGAAAGTAACCTGCGATGGACTAGCGTCCCATCCAGGGGGAGTTAAACTCCTGATTGCTTCACGCTACGGAAACCGGGAATCAGCACCGGCCTGATGAGCCGCTAGGCTCGGATATAAAAAAAAAAACCAAACAGTTAATCAATCAAAAAATCAAAAAAATCACTCCGGTTTCCTCCCACAGTCCAAAATCGTGTGGGTGGGTTGTCCAGCTGTCCAGGGTGTACCCCAGCCTCGCCCAAAGTTGGCTAAGATGGGCGCCAGCCTCCCCGAGACCCTAATTAGGATTAAGTGGTTCGGAAAATGAAAGAATGAATGAAATTGTTCCGAGTTGTGAATGTGATTAATTGTGTGTGTGTGTGTGTGTGCACGCATGTTAACCCTTCGATGGCTTCCCTTCCCCCAGGGTCGGCGCAGATAGGCTCCAGCCTTTCCCGTGACCCAAGTAGGCTGAAGCAGTTCAGCAAATGATGAAAAGAGTGAGAGAGTGCTGCAGTGACAGTTACTTCTATTCACAATTCAAGGCCACCTAATACGTCATATACGTGTGGAGGTGCATATTTGTTTTTACTTCACCTATTACGTGTATGAAAGCGTTCTGAGATGTCTGTGTGTGTGCGTGGGGGGGGGGGGGATACGGTAAGGAGGGGTGTTATTCAATCATGTTCTCAACTCAATAGTACTGAAGCAGAATCTTCGAAGGTCCCTGAATTGTTTGATGGAAAGAGATCTTATAATAAAAGGCTGCTGAGTTGTTATTAAGAACCTATTTATCGGGGGGGGGGGGGCTGTTGTTTGTATGAGAAGTCTCAAATGTGTCATCATAGTTGTATAATACCTGCATTATCCATTTATTTGTATTATCATCGCCTCCACAGCTTCTGCGTTAGGGCTCCGTGGCGGTCCGTAAATCATAACTCAAACATCCAGATTTTATAACTGATCTCCCATCAGCACTTCCTTCTTCGATATTTTTAAAAATTGTGCCAGAAAACACCCTTCCCTCTCATTCTCTTCTGCTTCAAATAATTATTCCACCAATCCTCTCACTCATATCAGGATCTCGGGAAGGATGGAACCTATCTCAGCCGACACTGTGCGCCCTGAATAGCTCGCCAGACTCCCACAAGGCAGACACACGCACGCATAACCGTTCACCATCACATCTAATGATGATTTAGGACAGCTGAAGGACTGCCGGAGGAAACCGTAGTCCAGTACCTCATGGAAACCCACATAAGCACGGGGAGAACATGCACACTCCACACAGAAGAACCTCACATCGAGCCTGGGACTCAAAGCATGGACCTTCTTGTTGTGAGTCAGATGTCTTCAGTGTACTGCCATTCATTTTCCAAACCGCTTAATCCTATTGAAGTTCACAGGGAGGCCGGCACCCATCTCAGCCCACTCTAAGCGAGGGCAGAGTAAACCCTGGACAGCTCACCAGGCAATCGCAGACTGTATATATATATATATATATATATATATATATATATATATATATATATATATATATGTATGAATGTGTGCCTCACAGCAAGAAGGTCTGATGTCTGAGATGGTTTCCTCCAGGTACTCTGGTTTCCTCCTACAGTCGAAAGACATGACCATGAGGCTAAACGGCTGTTCCATATCGCCCCTAGTTGTGTGTGCGTTTTAATGGTTGTGTGTTCGTGTTGCCCTGTGATGGACCGGGAAACAGTACCTTGCCTTCCCAAAGAATCGACTGAGATAGACTCCCTCGTAGGATTAAGTGCGTGTAAACGTGATATATAGAGCATATAAAACTCAATTACAGGATATTCCCTCGGTCGAAAATATTTTTTTCTCCTGCATCTTTATCAAACGGACATTGTGGCACCTGACATACTACGATGATATACAGCACTCCTCCGTCAAATTTATTGTTATTACATAAGTAGTGATGCTCTCAGTCTCATAGCGTGAAAAGTAATTCCTGTTCCTGGTTTCAGTGCTGTGGATATTGGTATGTTGCTAATGAGGCCATGTACAGGAGATCCACGCGGTTGCTAGGAATCAAGGAGGAACCTGCAAAACCTCCTCCGGTGCAGCTAACGGGGTTATCAAAGGCCAACCATGTCTCCGACTGTCTGTGATGAGAGACAGGTAAAAGAATACAGGTATACCTCGACTTAAGTCGTTTCGAGTTAAGTCAGTTTCGATTATACGTCGGTTTTCAAAAAATATCGGTATATGGAAAAATAAAAATAAAAATAAAGTTTACGTCATTATAATCATAATAATCGCGCCCCAACTACAGTGATACCTCAGCTCACGAACATAATTGGTTCCCAGAAAGTGTGTGTAAGGCGAAAAGTTCGTCTTCCGAACATTTATTTCCCATAAGAAACCATTAAAATGAGAATAATCCGTTCCCAGGTCCCCATAAAACATAATTTTCTACTAAATAAGCCTTAAAACTACACAAAAATATACCTTATTTTATGTATAATAAATGTGCTATTGTATTGTAATTAAAGAAATAAACTGTACTGTATAATAAAGTCGTTTTATTTACCTTTGTGATGGTAGTTGATGGCGTGATGGAATGGAGTGGGAGGAGGAGGGAGGGAGGCACTTACTGTTTGGAAGGAGAGTTTGGAAACGCCTACTGTTTGGAAACACCCTTAGCCACACACGCCCCCTTAATAGCTTCCTTGTTCTTAAGGATGGGAGCAATGGTAGACTTAGCGTACTGGTACTGGGACGCTAAGTCACACAAACGCACATCCGAACTGTGACGCTATGAGCGTGCGTCAGCTTCTCGTGGCCGCCATCGTGGCGCTGTTCGACTGCGTTGTTTGATTCGTCCGCCGAAAACTAGTTCGTCAGCAGAGACTATATGATCGCAAATTTAATGTTCTTGAGGCAAAAAGTTCGTGAGCTTAAGCGTTTGTCAGCGGAGGTTTTACTGTATTTGAGAAGCACTGAATTAGTGGCAGCACCGGCAAATTATACATATACATATACATCACAACATGTGATTCAAATTTAGACAATGGCTGAGCGCTTTTGTTTCTCCCTCCTGCTGATTGGTTGAAGATGATGCGTACGCCTCTTTTTTTCTCCTTCGTGCACGTTATCAACGTGATCGTTTGAATTGTGAATTCACTTGTTTTCGTGTGTTTTTAATGATTATTTAAGCGCTATGATGTCACTCAAACGCCTTTCATCTTCTCTAGCTTCTGGCAAGGAGCCTGAGCGCTTTATTTATTCATAAATATTATCACAGTACAAAATTAAAAAGTTTTTACTTAATCATTACTACATTTTACTGCATTATTACTGTATTAATGAGTAAGACTGTCTACAGAATGTGTTTAACAAGCATATTTTAGTGCATGTAATATCATACATAGGGCTTTCCGGGATTCACGGATTTCCAGGATCCACGGATGGGGGAGGAACAGAACCCCCGCGAATAACAGGGGATTTCCGTATATCATATATACTGTGTGTGTGTGTGTGTGTGTGTGTGTGTGTGTGTGTGTGTGTGTGCATAAATTTGGCATAGCCCAGCCTAGGCTAGCCTAGAGACAAGCTAATTTGAGTTAAGTTGTTTTCGACTTACGAACCAATTAGCAACGTAAGCCGAGATATAACTATACTCTGTACTGCTGTCTTTTGGAAAGATTAGGTTATAGGGTTGCTGTCAGCATGTTTCTGCCCTGCGATGGTCTGCCGAGCTGTCCAGGATGTACTCTGCCCTCACCCAGAGTCGGCTGAGATGGGCACAAGCATCCTCACGAACCTAATTAGATTAAGCGGTTTAGAAAATGAAAGAATGAGTGAATATTGCTCTGAATCTAAATTTTATTTTATATGCCTGCGATGTCAACGGACCTCCTTAATCACGTTGTTTCTTGTTTGGGGAGCCTCATTTTGCAAGAAAATAAATCTCAAACCAGCTTTTCAACCACCCACTTACTCATGCGCTGTAGGATTACCTGGAGGCTGGAGCTGAACTCAGTCGACAGTGGGCGAAGGTAGTAAGGTAACTCTTTGAGGCTTTTTACACCCAAATCAAATGGCTCATTAGAGCCGGAGGTGATCCCTGGTATCCGTAGCGTGAAATGGCTCTTCAAACCCTCCCTGCATGGGATGCTAGTCCATCACCCTCCCAGTATTATACTGCCAGGTGGACAGACGCACACATGTGGTTAAGACTTTGCCCAGGGATCCCAGCATGGTGAATCTCTAACAGGGAATTGGAACCCAGAACCTTTCGACCCTGAGCCCGTTACATTAAACACTACACCATCGGCCCCACAGGAAAAGGTTTGGTACAGCCTGAACAGCTTCCCAAACCATCGCAGGACCAACACACACAAGCATTCACATATACACTCACACCGAGGGGCAATGTCAACAACCAATCAGCCTAATATGCATGTGGAAGGGCTATGGGAGGAAACCAGAGTACCTGGAGGAAACCCACCCAAGCACAAGAGAGCATGCAAACTCCACACAGAAATGTCTGGGACTCGAACCCACAACCTTCTTACTGTGAGGTGAACCGTATTTATGACCATCTCAAACTTACAGAAAATAATAATAATAATAATAATAATAATAATAATAATAATAATGAAACACACACACACACACACACACACACATTTCCCATGTAGATTAATTATACAGTCGGCCCTCTACTGACGAAAACCTCTGAATACGAAAAATCCAGGTTACGAAAAACATTTTCCTACATTTTCACCCTCTGCATATGATACAACCTCTTCTTACAAAAAGTGCCAAACGTTGCATTCAAAAATTCAAACAATGCGCGAGTTGCTCTCTCATTGGCTGTCTCCCAACATCCCGCCTCGCTGGCCTCCCATTGGCCAGGAGGGAGCTGAACTGTACCCATACGTCCTGTGCCCATATTTCCTTTTTGTAACATGCGTGAAGGAGAGTTGAACAGGACTGTTGGCTTGTGAGTTTTTTTGAGAGTGATCATTGCAGCTTTATATTTCGTTATCCACCATGGATCGCAAGAAAGTGATTCCCGGTGACACCGAAAAGAAGAAGCTGGCTCAATGAAGCAGAAGATAATAAAAAAATATGAAAGTGGGATGCGGTTGAGCGAAATCGTAAAGGAGTATGGCCGAAACCCTTCTATAATCGGGACGATATTGAAGCAGAAGGAGGCATTAAAAGCGGAGATACAGTGACGGAGGCGATTATTTCGGAAAAAGCAACCGCCATATTTAAAGACCTCGTGAAGGAGGGTGGTGGTGGGGTGAGGGTTTTTCAGAACAGCAACCCACGGACTTTAAAGCGTCGCATGGGTGGTTCGAGAGATTTAAAAAAAGGTAAATAATTTTCTTTTACTTTTAACACATATTTCATACAAAATTGTGTACTTTTATCATTTTTAAAGGGTTTATGGGGTAGTATTGGGAGCCTTGGAACAATCATGCGTTTTACATGTAAAATGCACCTCTACTTATGAAAGCTCATTTCGTAAGTAGAAGGCCGACTGTGTACTGAAGTAATGACATGAATTTGAGAATGTGACCAAACCAGTCTTTACAGACTGTAATGACGCTGCTGACATTTCATACACAAATATTTGGAACACTAAACAAATACATGTACAGGTGGAGGTAGTGCCATCCAGGTAGCGTTACACACTACTGCTTACTAACGTCAAAACTCACTCTCACTCCTAGCGGTGATTTGGAACAACCAGTTAACCTACTGTGCATGTTTTTGGACTGTGGGAGGAAACTGGAGTACCCGGAGGAAACCCACATAAACACAGGGAGAACATGCAAACCCTTACCTAGGTGGGGAATCAAACCCAGGACCTTCTTGCTGTGAGGTTGACGTGCTAACCATTACGCCACCGTGCCGTCTTCATAGCACTCATATTCAAGGAAGAACTTGAACGGAGATCACAACATGTCCCCTGGAGACAAATCTGGAGGTAACATGAGGACTTTATTGGTAGTAGGATGCGGTGGTTGGAACTACCAGGCAGAAGGCCTAGAGGGAGACCAAAGAGAAGATTAATGGATGTGGTGAAGGAGGATATGAAGGTAGTCGGTCTAAGAGAAGTAGATGCAGAGGATAGGGTGAGATGGAGGCAGATGATTCGCTGTGGCGACCCCTGAAGGGAACAGCCGAAAGGAAGAAGAACACACACACACACACACACACACACACACACACACACACACACACACACACACACACACACACACACACACACACACACACACACGCCCAGGTGGAAAACTTGAATCTGATCTGAAGAGGTTTTGTTTATTGCTGACCCTTTATGCATATGTAATCTGTTACTATTGTTAATCTGTATAAGTAATCTATTACAAGAGCTCCGTCCCATCAGGACATAATCAACGCCTGAGTCAAGGACATTCTCATAAGTGCCAATCAGGACCTGCGTCACAGGTCCCGCATGGAAATATTCCGTGCTCCTCTCACCACTGATTATGATTACACTACCCAGGTGGTCTCAGAAATCACGTCTTTTTGTCGGTGAAATCGGTTCGAGAATCTGAAGATGAAACCTAATGTGAATTGCAGTAACCCAATCCCAGGTTCTGATACAGCAGGTGATGTCATGGTGACGTTCTGTATTCAGGTTACGATGATGTTAACTAGAAATTTTTTCTTTCTTTGAACTAGGCACTTTTGATTAATTGACCTCTATGACGTTGGAAAATAGGTCAAGATGGCTGGGTTTCGAGAGGCTCGTACGGCGTGCTGAGGGGACCATTTACCGTAAATATAAAATGAATCCACAAAGAATCAGCACTGTTACAGTGCGAACAAGAAGCGTTGGCGACGGATGTGGCGACGGTGGACAAAATAAGATATCAAATACTGTTTATTTGTTCTTCGTGTTTGAGCTCGTGCTTCACCGGTGACCTGATATAGGTGATGAAGAGAACGGCATTCACGCCATTAAGTCCTAAATTCTCAGTAACAGGTGAGTGATTCATTAGTAAATATCTAACAGAATCTGTATCCATAGCAACTCGCTTCGTTAGTTTGTTTATCTTAAATCTTCTTCTTTCCTTTCTGCTTTTCCCTTCAGGGGTCGCCACAGCAAATGATGTGCCCCCATCTTACCCTATCCTCTGCATCTTCTACTCTTACTCCAACTGCCTTCATGTCCTCCTTCACCACATCCATAAATCTTCTCTTTGGTCTTCCTCTAGGCCTTCTGCCTGGTCGTTCCAACCTCAGCATCCTACTACCAATATACTCACTATCCCTCCTCTGTACATGTCCAAACCATCTCAATCTAGCCTCTCTGACTTTGTCTCCAAAACATCTTACATGTGCTGTCCCTCTGATGTACTCATTCCTGATCCTATCCATCCTCGTTACTCCCAAAGAGAACCTCAACATTTTCATCTCTGCTACCTCCAGCTCTGCCTCCTGTCTTTTCCCCAGGGCCACTGTCTCTAAGCCATACAACATCGCTGGCCTCATCACTGACTTGTACACTTTTCCTTTCATTCTTGCCGATACCTTCCTATCACACATCACACCGGACACTTTTCTTCAACCATTCCAACCTGCCTGCACACGCTTCTTCACCTCTTTTCCACACTCTCCATTGCTCTGGATTGTTGAGCCTAAGTACTTAAAATCTTTATCTCTGCCCCCTGTAACCTCACTGTTCCTCTTGGGTCCTTGTCGTTCACACACATGTATTCTGTCTTACCGAGACTAACCTTCATTCCCCTCCTTTCCAGGGCATACCTCCACCTCTCTAGATTTTCCTGCATTTGTTCTCTGCTCTCACTACAGATCACAATGTCATCTGCAAACATCATAGTCCATGGAGATTCTTGTCTAACCTCGTCTGTCAGCCTGTCCATCACCATAGCAAACAAGAAGGGGCTCAGAGCTGAACCTTTATGCAGTCCCACCTCCACCTTGAACTCTTCTGTCACACCGACAGCACACCTCACCGCTGTCTTACATCTCTCATACATGTCCTACACCACTCTAACATACTTCTCTGCCACTCCAGACTTCCTCATGCAATACCACAGTTCCTCCCTCGGCACCCTCTCATATGCTTTCTCCTTCCTTCTGTCCATCATTCCTTCCTTTCTTCTATCTCTCCATTCCTTCATTTTATCCCTCCTTTCTTTCTTCCTATCATTCTGTCTATTATTCCTTACTTCCTTCTTCCCATCCTTCGATCCATCCTTTCTTCTTCCTTCCATCTATCTATCCATGCTTCCTTCTTCCCAGCCTTTTGTCCATCATTCCTTCCTTCATTCTATCCCTCCTTTCCTTCTTCCCATCGTTCTGTCTATTATTATTCCTTCCTTCCTTCTATTCATCCTTCTGTCCATCATTCCTTCCTTCATTCTATCGCTCCTTTTCTTCTTCCCATTCTTCTATAATTTCTTCCTTCATTATCTCCATCATTTCCTCCTTTCTTCTTTTGGTCCATCACTCCTTACTTTATTTCTTCCATGTATCTTTCCACATTCCATTCCTTCTGTCATTCATTCCTTACCTTTGTCCACCCTTCCTTCCATTTTTCTGTCCTTCTTTCCTTCTGTCTATCCTGACTTCCTCTTGTTTGCCCTTATTTTGTTCTCCATTCTTCTTTCACTCCTTCCTTGCTTCTTCCTGTCCATTTTACCTTCCTTTTTTAATTCATTCATTCGTACATTAGTCCTTCTTTTCCCCATTTTCCTTTTATGCATCTATAAATCTTCACAACTCAATATTTGCTCTCATTTTTTTATTAATTCAGTCCAAATTAGGGTCGCAGGGAGGCTGGCACCCATCTCAGCCGACTCTGGGCGAGGGCGGGGATTTTTTATTGACATTTATAATTATTTTAACTGTAACTGTAGTGGTGTGCTTTTGGAAGTCACGCTCCTGCCATGAGTGATGTTGTCGCAGGCGTAAACAGTCCTTCCTACAAAAAGACTTTTCGAGTGAAAATGTGAAGTTATAGCTTTTCTCTGAACTGCAACACAGCATGAGCGACTCCTTCCGAAAATGTTAACTTAACGCCTCACGTCTGATGCAATCCGCTAATGTCCGATAATATCAGCGGGTTAGTGTTTACAAGGGAGGAGCCTTGAGTATGTTATCTGCTGTTAGTTCAACAACTTCGGTCTCAGAATTTGTGAAACAGTAAAGCATTGAACACTGAAGGATTTCATTCTAATCCTGAACCTCTTTAAGGCGAACACTCAGCTCCAAAGTGGCCGGCACGGTCGTGTTCTAGTAGGAAGAATGCATCATTAAAGATGCTTTTGTGGAGGAGGATAATCGAATAGCAGGGTGACGTGACTGAGTGCTGAGAAATTCTATTGAGGCACAAAAGCTCCAGCTAATCGGTTCTGATTCAATGCTGCAGGGTCCGTTATCCACCTTAACGGCCGAATAGCTTACCTCACGCCCCGTTCTGACCAGCATGCAGTGAACATTAGATCTGGTTAAATCCCACTTCCAGCGTAACTGAAGGGAAATCCGGGGACAAAAGTCATGGCTTAGAGTTACAGAGTGTTCCAGGTGAGGCTATAGTAAGCAAATCATTTCCTCTTACGTCCACTGAAAAGGAGCAGAACTTTAAAATCTGACCTGTTTAACAAAGAAAACGAGTCAGAAACACACACACACACACACACACACACACACACACACACACACACACACACACACACACACACACACACACACCCATACTGTATGGGTACCTAACCCTGACTGTCATTCACACTGTTACGTATGGAATTTAGAATATGAATATTCCCCCTTGAAA
Source organism: Plotosus lineatus (assembly GCA_024760905.1). Taxonomy (NCBI): domain Eukaryota; kingdom Metazoa; phylum Chordata; class Actinopteri; order Siluriformes; family Plotosidae; genus Plotosus; species Plotosus lineatus. Next base: position 42,510,331 of record CM045743.1, on the reverse strand, counting down.
CTGCAAAGCATGACAAACCACGACATACAATATATACAATTTAATAATATGAACAAAATAAGACAGAATAATAACTTCTAGTTTAAACCTAAATAAAACACAAATACAACAAGATTCACAAAATAAAGTAGCCACCAAGCAGCTGCAGTATATTTAGAGACAGCGCGTGCTAGCGGTAAAAGGCTTGGAATCCCGCGTATCGAAAGAAACGAATGATGAAAATCCTCGAATTGGCTGTGCATGAACGTGGATGATGGATTTGGGTGATGAAGTCTTGAATGATGAAACTTGGACGATCCGCCTAAGATGATTTTCCTTAGATGATCCATGTGAGCCTATCAGCAACGGGTTCTTACATAAACTCCCTAAAGTTCGGGAAAGTTCCATTCTGGAATATTCTAAATCACCTGACACGTCACCAGGGCGCATGCGCAACTAGATCTATCTCGAAGATTCCCAAATATGCTGGAAAGTTCCAGACCCCAATAAACCATGAAGGTAAAACAGCAGTGACCCAAAAACAACTGAGTAATACCATGTGTCACTATTTACAGCACACCAACCGAATATAATTACACTCACAACGTTTACACATTCATTTTATTTATATATATATATATATATATATATATATATATATATATATATATGTGTGTGTGTGTGTGTGTGTGTGTGTATATATATTTACATTTGTACATTTATTTACACACCCATAATGACATTTACACTCACACCAAAGGGCAATTTGGAACAGCCAGTTGGCCTACTATGCATGTCTTTGGACTGTCAGAAGAAACCAGAGTACCCAGAGGAAACCCACAGAAGCACAGAAAGAACATGCAACCTACACATAGAAACGCCAACCCCGGGATTCGAACCCAGGACTTCCTTGCTTCTTTGAGGCAGACATGCTAACCACTATACTACCATGCAGCAATAATCTAATCTTAATTCAAACATTTAAAATTAATTTCCAATTTATACTAACACCCCCCCCCTCCACATTTTGTCCACTAATTGGTCCAATTCTCACCCGTCAATTATTGCCTTCCCTATCACACAACAACCACCAACCAGGGAGAGACATGTATATTTGTGGGGGGGAAATAATACACTCAGAGGGGAAGCACCATCTGCCTCCTCGTACGAATGAGCTCACAGACGCAAATTAGCCCACATGGAACCACTGTCAAGGATGGCTGTGGCATCAACCTGCATTTGAATTTGCAATCTCTGGGTTGATAGTCAAGCACCTTGTCGATGTGCCACTCTTTTAAAATTACAGTTATTGTAATTTACATCATTAAATACCCCCCCTGGAAGATGCTGATCATCATAAGACTAATGTCAAAACACACTAGTGATCTGATTAAAAATGCCAAATTAACATTCTCTCTGAAATTCTAATAGAGAATGACGACAAAGCACTTACGCTCCATTTCCAGATACATTTGGGTTAATCTTGAAGTGGGCGTGGTCTTAGAAGGGGTGGGTGGGTTTAAAAAACAAATATGAAAAAACACCAAAAAATTCACTGATCACTGACTGCAACTTCAGTACTAAACACTGACTGCACTTTTAATACTAATCACCGATTATACTTTAATACTAATCACTGATTATACCTTTAATACCCTTCACTACATTTAATACTGATTATACCTTTATTACTAATCACCAATTATACCTTTAATAGTAATCACTGATTGCACCTTTAATACTAATCACTGATTTTACCTTTAATACCAATAACTGATTATACCTTTAATACGAATCACCAGTCATACATTTAATACTAATCACTAATTACATCTTTAATATTATTCACCAATTATACCTTTAATACTAACCACTGATTATAACGTTAATACTAATCACTAATTATACCTTTAGCACTATTCGCTGATTTTACCTTTAATACTATTCACTGATTATACCTTTAGTACTAATCACCAATTATAACTTTAATAGTCAACACTGATTATACATTTACTAGTAATCACTGATTGTACCTTTAATACTTATCACCGATCATACCTTTAATACTAATCACTGATTGTACCTTTGATAGTAATCCCATACTGCACATTTCATACTAATCACTGACTGTACATTCAATATTAAACACTTTCTGTACCTTTAACACAAATCACTTACTGTACCTTTTAAACGAAACACTGATTGTAGCTTGAAAAGTAAATACTGATAGTGCCCTTAAAGCTAATGAGCTAAGCTGAGTGGCTTTCAATACTAAACTCTGACCTTATTAGTACCTTTAATACTAAACCCTAACTTTAAACACTTCAGTCGTAAATCTGGATTTGTTAGACTGGTTAATGCTCTGGATTACAGGCACTTTCATGGATTTTCTTCGTGTTTAAAGATGTTTATTGCTCTGTCAGTGAGAGTCGTTTGGCACCATTCTCTGGTTGGCATCTGGCAGTGATTTACTGAAAAGTAATCCTGAGAGGGGGCAGAGTCACAACAAGCAATTTTCCCAGGCATTAACCCTCACAAACAGATCAGCATCTTACTTTAGATTTACGACAGTATAATAAACCTTCCCTGTACACGTAATTTGGTGAGAAGCAGCACAGATAATAAGGAAATGAGCTGATCTTTAATAAATAATCTATTTATAATTAACTTTATATTCTAGGGATGAAACCCAGAACACAAGTATTTTTTGAAGTGAGCAGTTTATGTTTGGAACAGAAACAAAAATGAAACCAACTGGATTTATTAATATTCAGAAATAACACAGGGTGTAAACAGACGTTTACTAGGTGCTTTCAGCTTTCATGTACAGAACTACCTAAAGGCAGCAAAGTGTGCTCCCACCGAACCGAAGACCCACCGAAAACAACCATGGGACAAAGGTATACATAAGGGAGGGGATATTCAAAGATTTCCAAGACTTTGAGGACACTACAGAGCACAGGTTATGAAGAACAAGAACATCTGAACCAGTTGATTGGGAAAGAAGACATTTGTTTGGAGAGGCCACCAGGAACCAAATGACAACCATGATCACCAATGGCGCTTAAAAAGGTGGGATACATGTATCCTATATAGACAAAGACACTTCTTAAATGAATGAATCACCAAAACATTACTGTGCCAGATGTGAAACATGGTGGTGGAAGCATATGGTTGTGTAGTTTCATCTGCAAGGTCAACACAATGCATCTCGTCACCGGCTCCTTATGAAAGTCAGCAATGGTTGTTTTGCATGCCTCTCATCACAGACAGTGGGATAATTGTCCAGCTTTGATAACACAGTTAGCTGCACTGGGAGAACAACCGTGACAATCCAGTGACATTGTTGCTTGAACCCCTGATCTTGGAATCATAACCCACCACCTTACCACCAGGCCACCACTGGACCATAAAATTAATAAAACTAAATACAAAGACATTGTAGGAATCAAAAGCATATAAGCATCAACCAAAGATCTCCATCACAGCCAAAAGCTTATGGACACTTGACCATCAGATCAGCATGTACTTTCTTCAGAAACTTGACGACACACAATGGTACAGAATGTCTTCGTCTGCTCTTGGGTTGCAATTTCCATTCACAATAACCAAGAGGCACAAACCTGTTTTAGGATGATGGTCGCCAGGGCACACACAGTGAGCCATGACTCACCACAGTTCGACAGGAAGATCGTGAGTCGCTTGCACAAATGACCTCAACCCCACTGAACATGTGTGGGATGATCTAGAATGCCCCTGGTGTCCTCGCCTTGACCTTAATGATGCTCTTGTGGATCAATGATCATAAATCCCAACAGTCCACAGTGCAAAATCAAGTGGAGGGTCCCAATAGAGGCAAAAAGGAATGAAACCTGGGGGTCAAGCTGTAAGACAAGAAACAGATATAAGTGTTATGGCAAGTGTCCAGAAACCTTTGTCCATAAAAGGCATCATGGAGGGACTTACTGGGAGCAAGCTGAATGTTCTGGAGGGGCCAAGTCAAAGTCGTAGGTAAGGTAAAGTCCGTTGGGCTTTTTATACCCAAGCCATAGTGGCTCATCGGACCAGTACTTATCCCCAGTTTCCGTAGCGTGAAGTGACTAGGAGTTCAACTCCTCCTGGATGGGATGCAAGGCCATCGCAGGTTACCTTCCCAGTATATTTTACTGGTTCCCATTTATACTGCTGGGTGAACAGAGGCACACTTGTGTTTGAGACCTTGCCCAGGGGTCTTAGCACAGTGGGAGTCTAAATGGAATTTGAACTCACAGCCTCCCGATCATGAGTGCAGCACCCTAACCTCTACGCCACCGGCTCCACGAGGCAACATGGTGGCTGAATTCAAATCCATTTAATGTGAAGGTTGCTGAAGTGGTTGGAAGGAAATATCAAAATACTGTTCGCCGCAGTTCTGGGGTCTCGAACGCGCTTTCACTGACGGCCACATCACTACATTTTAAGGACATCGAGGTCCAATTAATCACTCAACATTCAAAAAGGGCAACCAGGAAATCTACATGGACGTATTATTTGTTTTTACATTCATTCTTTTTTCTGCTTTACTTTTCTGATATACATCCTGTATTAATCTCATAAGTAAAATCATTGGATCTGCATTTAGCCAATCCAAAGAGAGCACACATACAATTGGAGCACTGGGTTGCTACATGCACTGGGACACTTGGAGAGCAGTTGGGGGTTAGGTGCCTTGCTTGACAAACTTCAGCCATGAAGATGGATTCTGCTCATTCTCCCACCACCACACATTTTTCCTGATGGTTCAGGAATCAAACCAGCAACCTTCCTTTCCCAAAGCTGCTTCACTATCCATGAGTCCACCGCTGCCTTTTCTTCTGATGATGATGATGATGAATTACATGTCATGGTAATAGTTGATGCAAAGAATGTACAATACTTTAAAAGCTCTCGTGGGCCATATCAAATGAGTAACAGGGACAGATTTGGCCCCTGAGTTTTACACAGGTGCTATTGTTGGGGCCAAAATCGCCTCCACCAAGTATCTCCGCTGGAGGATGCGTAATAAAGGAAATTTTAAAATGTCTCCTTCAGTGAAATGTTTTTGGGGGCTTTTTTGGTTTTTTTTTGAAAATTAAAATGAATTTGTGGATTTATGTATTGTAGCGTGTGATTTGGGTCAAGTCCCGTTAAAGCACATTATGTTTTACAGACAATGTTCTTGCAAAATAAAA